>SNQN01000637.1:0-15741 GCA_008642245.1 Bassia scoparia
ATTTATTATAATATTCATCCTAATTAACATTTCAATTACTAGGGAAAATGAAAACAATAATCCCACCTTTTGGTGTCTGCAATAATAATCTGACCGAGCATATCATACGAATATACTAACCTGTACCCTTTCTCATCAATATATACTAAACCTACTATTTACCTAAATTCTCTCCCTCACCTAAATAGCAGGTAAAGTCTTGAAAAAAAGAAAACTAATTAATAATCTAATATTAATACTCACACTCATATATTATTACTACTAATACTTATACTATACAAACTAATAATAAGATATCAATATAATAATTAATAATAATTTTAATGAATAATAACAAATAATAGTAAATAATAATAACAAATAATAATAATAAACAAATCGATAATAATATTAAACAACCCAATCACCATCACCATCCACCCATTCAACTAACAGTGCACACCACCACTCTCTGCTCACCTGATTATCCACCACCCTCTGCCACCAATATCCACCATCACCACCATACGCAGCACACAACCACGCACACCTCGCAGCGGGGATACCACCATCACGCCTCCCACCCATCTGAACCACCCTTTTGCCACCCTATCAACCACTCGCACATCCAACCACCCTCCGGGCAGCCACTTCATAGACCATAAACCCTAATACAACCCAATCCCAATAAATCGAAAATCAATCAAGAACAATATCAAATCGAATTCGAAAGAAAATCACAAACAAAGTCAACTCAAATCGAACAAAACTAAATCGAGCAAGTGGCGGCGGATGAGGGTGAGCAGAGACGAGTGGAGAATTTCGAGTGGTAGGGGTGTTTCGGGTGTGAGAGGGTTGTTTTCGAGGTGGGGTTGCTGTTCGGGTGGAGAAGAGATGTGAGGTCGCGAATGCGATGCATGGGGTCGACGGAGAGACATTTGTAAAAGCGGCGAGGCGGGTGGGGAAGCGAGGTCTAGAGCCAGCGAGCGGTGTGCGTGTAGGTTCAGGATGGAGATGACGGATTTTTTTTTTTTTAAAAAATAGGAAATAGAAAAAGATGGAGGAGAATGAGGAATGACCTGATTAATCGCGGTTCGCGTGCATTAAGGATAATGTTGAAGATAAGGGTGAAGGTAGTTAATATACGTAATTAGCGCCAGGTTCCAGATTATCACTGAGACCACCACAAAGTGGATATTCTTTTCCATATTTCTAATTTAATATCATAATGCCTAGTTTTTTTTTGTACACGTGAGAGCCCAAGCTTTTATAGGGTCACTGTCTTCACAAACCAGCTTTCTAAACGAGAATGTCAGTAAAACATCTTTGCTGATATCGTATCGTGTTGCCGACCATCTCTGTCATCGGTCGTTTCGCGTTACTTCGCAGCGTGGACCATAAAGACTATTTTTTAATTTAATCCCCTCTAAAGCCCCTTTAATACTTCTTATAAGCCCATTCCCATTTGTCAGAGGTTTAGAGGAGATAAAGCGAAAAAAATTTAAAAAATTAAATTAAAAAAAGAGTTTAAGTGGGTCAACTGGCGAGTCAACGCCAAAATATGCGACTAGGCCTGTCAATCGGTATCAACATTCAGTTATGGTTGAACCAAACAGGTCAGTTCAAATACATTCAGTCAGTTCAGTTAAACGACAATCAGCTTCAGTCAGTCTCAAGTATCAGGTTAAGATATATCAGAGTTTATCAAGTTCAAGTTTATAACCAAGTCAGTTCAGTATCAGTTCAGTGTTGACCGGATTGAAACAGTTCAGTTATACAGTTCAATCATCAGTTAAATACGAGTTCAGTTCGTTCAGATTCAGTTTGGTGTATCGGTTGCACATCCAGGTATAAAACGAAGTTCAGTTCAGTTCAGTCGTCAGTTCTTGGTCTGGTATCGTTCAGTCAATCAGCCTTAAAACGAAGTCACGTTTAGTTGTCAGTCGTTTTTGTTGGTAATCCGGTTCAACAATCGTTAAAAGCACGTCCCAGTCGCGTCTAGTTTGTGGGTTGTCGGGTTCAGTTCAAAGGTTCATTAAGACGTTATTCAAATTAACAATCAGTTCAGTGTGGGTTCGTTCAGGCGTCATCCTTGACTAATATTAGTCAGTGGGTTCGTTTGATCGGTTTCGAGTTCAGTTCAATCAGTAAGTTTGAGATCTGTCAATTCCAGTTTTGGGGATAGTTAGGAGTACAATTCATAAAACCATAATGCAGATCAACTCAACTCAATTGAATTTGGTATTTCAATTGGAGTTCAATGCGATTTGCATCTGTATTATGTTGGTTCTGTGTGAATTCCAGTGACGTGCTGGAATTGCGGTTCGGATTGTTGAGTGATTTCATGTAGCTCAATATGAACAAGATCCAGAATCAAATTGATATCGATTCTTCAGTTCAATTCAAGTAAGCTTAGATTTAGTTCAATTCATGTTTGGATGATATTATAGTACAATCTATAAACCATAATTCAATTCACCCAATCATTCGAATTTGGTTGATCTATCGATTGAGTTCAATTCCGTCGGTTGATTATCGATTGAGTCTCAATCCGTTTGTTTGTTTTTTATGTTGGTTCGGTCATTCAGTGAGTTGGAATTGGATATGTCGAGTTTTGTTGATAGCGTTTCAAGATAGCTCACTATCTATAACCAAGATCCAGAATCAATTTGATTTATAGTTATTTAGTACAATATTGTTCAATTCGTCATAAAATAGCTTCGTGTTGGTACGATGTTGTCAATCATGAATTTATAGACGATGAGAATTATAAAGTGAAACCTCACATTAAGTTCTATGGATGTCGTTAAATTGAGCCACATGACATCAAATCTCGACTAACAAAATCAATCTAAGTTAATTAATAGATTCAAAGTCACCTCAAAGGTAATTAATAAGATTCATTACATATTGTTACCAATCAACTTCAATCTAACGATCAATTAGATAATTACAATATCAACAATATAGTATATATAGATACATTACTATTTCAACTTGATAATCCTCATAACATTAATATATCTCATAACAGTAACATCTTATTATTTCATTTTTGATCAACGCATGAATATATTCAACTTTATCTTTTTTAGGTGTAATTATAGACTTTAAAATTCATTAATCGAATTACTAAAATATCAACTTAACATTATACTATTGATAATCAAATAATAGTTGCATTATTTGAATAAATATTTGCATAATTTTAGAAATACAAAAGAAAGAAATACCTCTTATACTAAAAAATCTATTTAGAAATCAATAAAGTCAATTAATTACTTCTATATTTTTAAAGAAAATTTTTTTTGTATATAAAAAAAAACAAGTAAGATTCTATTGGTTCACAACACCAATACTCATGACATTGCCAAATTGGCAAAGCGATGTTAAATCCAAAACCCTCCATTTGAAATCATTGATGATACATAATTGTAAATGATCTGTAACTTTTGTAGCATAAAAGTTGGATTGATAGGTGCAACTTGCAACAACAATACTAATATATACTTTATCAACTTGCAAAACAAGTACTTATATTACTGTTCATTAGTATGAGCAAATTTTTCAATAATTGATTCACAAAGTTTATAAGAATAACAATGGAAATTGTATACGTAATATACGAGACTCATACTATAACTTTATCATGTTTAGTGGTCATTAGTTTATTACCCATTAACGCTTAACTTATCCCATCATTCAAATTCAAGGTTACTTATTTTTCATTACATACATCTAGTATATCAAAAATCTCCCTTCAAAAATAAATAATTCTATCTTCAAAATCTCAACAAATTACTTATATCTTAAATAATTAATCCAAGTGTAAAATTATCTAAATTATAAAAGTGTAAATTCTCTAATTAGTTATTTGTTTATTTTAGTTTATTTCAATTAAATTAGTTTCATTTGTGTTAGTTCAGTTAACATAGTTCAGTTTAGTCTATTTTAGTTTTAGCTTTAGCTTTATTAATGTTCAGTTATTTAGTTTCAGTTAAGTTCAGTTTCAGTTTGATTACGGTTCAATTAAGTTCGAGTCTTCAGTTAATCTCAGTTCAGTTTCATCCTTCAATTTCAGGTTTCAGTTCAGTTAGTTATACGGCAGTTCAGTAAGTTCAGTTTCAGTTAATCTCAGTCAGCTAGTTCGAGTTTCAGTTTAAGTTTCAGTTCAGTTAATTTCAGTTCAGTAATTTCAGTTTCAGTTAAGTTCAGTTCAGTTAAGTTCGAGTTCAGTTAATTTCAGTTCAGTTAATTTCAGTTCAGATTAATTTCAGTACATTTTATTTTTAACATTAATGTTCAGTTTCAAACAGTTAAGTTTCAGTTTCAGTTTGTTCAGTTCATTACAGTTCAGTTTCAGTTTGTATCATTATCAGTTAAATCATTGCGTTCTGACTCAGTTCAGTTAAGTTCAGTTACAGTTCATTTCAGTTCAGTAATGTTCAGTTATTATATGCAGTTTATCAGTTAAATAATCAGCTTGAAAACCAATGACAGCCCTATGCCGACAAGATGGTGAGTAACAACATATCGTATCAGAATAGAGATGTTTATGAAATTTCGTTTAGGAAAGCTGCTGTTTGCGACAAAAGTGACCCTTATAAACTGTTAGTGACAAAAAACAACCTTAATCCTAACTTTAAGTTATATTATATATCATATTATTAAAAAAAATTATTAATCCAAAATATCATTCATTAGTAAAGTAAAATATTAATCCCAAGTTTAATATTAATTCCAAAGTTAAAATATTTAAATATTAATCCAAAGATTTATCCGTATTATTAAGTATAGTTAAATATAATATAAATATTAATTCCAAAGATATCACTACTCGCTATTATAATAATAGTAAATATCCAAAGTTAAGAATAATCCAAAGTTAAATATAGACCTAAGTTAAAAGAAAATATATCCAAATATATTATTATAATAGTTAAATATAATCTCATTATTATATTATATAGTTGTATATTGATCCCAAGATTAATATTAATCCAAAGTTAAATATTTCAGGTTTGGTCAGTTTGATTTCAGTTAATTTAAACAATTCTTATATAGTTACAGACTAATAAATGCAACATTAATCTATTATCCAAAAGTAAGTACTGAATACATAACTAGTCAAGCACAATAGATTGTCAACAGTAATATCTACTCAAAAACAACCTTGTGTTTCGAAGAAAAAAAAGAGCCAAATATGCTAGTTGATGTTCAAGTTATAATACAACTCGTTAATCAACCTAAACAACCAATAATAAAAAAAAAACAAGCCTAGTCTACTATTTTGCCACGTGATACCTTAACAAAAGTAACCTAAATACCAAAAAAAAAATCTCCAGCATCAACTGAGTGGGGTTAATGAATGTTCTGTTGGCTTCAATGTGTAACTGTCAATGAGTCGAGATTAATCACCCTCACTAGTAGATGACAACTAACTTAACCATATATCCAAACACGTATTAACAAATAGTTTAGTCAACATTAATAGATTGTAGAAACTAATATCTAGTCAACACCTGCAAATAGCTAGTCATCCAAATACAAGGTTTAAATTACATTAATGAAACGACTTTTATCACTTACAGTAAAAACCCCAACTCCAGCAGGCACCTATAAAAGCACACAATGTACGATAATTTGGGTTTAAGACATGAATTAGAATAAGCAAAGAAACTGGTGCAACATATTCATACCTCATTTCTCCTTGATTCCTCTACCTACCTCTACCTACCTCTACCTCTACCTCTACCAACTCCAATTCTTGGATTCCCACTACTTCTTCTGCCTCGATTTCCAAAACGTTCACCACCCTTATCACCCCACCACCTTTCTTGCCTTAATTTTTCTGYAACCTCCACCTCRTCCCTTCTTTCCCCTTCCAGTTGCTGCACTCTTACTCCCTTCTCCCGTGAGTATCATTCTCCCTCCTCTTCCAAGTTGTGTTGGGTGAGCAGTAATTGAATGATGGTGAGCTGCATCATATGTTGATGGAGCATTTGTTGATGTTTGCTTTTTTCTCGATCATCCCCTTGGCTTCTTAGTTGCTACTTCAGGAGGTACTAGTGTATTCTTTTATGGACACCCTCTCTTATTGTGTCCCTTTTAAGAGCACAAAGTGCATGTCATCTATAGTTGCTACGAGGTTCTTCTCTTTCAACTCCTCTAATGAATCAGTCATGTTGTAGCTTTTAAAAATCTTCCAAAAGGCTAACTTCATTTCATCTCCCTTYAAATATTTATGCCAGTGGGCATAAAAATGTTAAGCAAAATGTCTATGCTCAATTTTAGGCAGTAGCAACTACACTTAAATTAAAATAGCCTATGAAATCAATCAACACTAAATCTGAGTATACAGTTTAATGCACACTAACCTAAACCAGTTTTACAAAAATAATTAAGTAAACCARACTAACTTGACTATATAACTCACCTGATTTTAACCTGAAAGAAAAAGCATTTTGTTTGATTGTCACTAATTAAAATCTGCATTAAARTGACTTAAACAGTGTACTTACATAAATAATCTAACTTRAATTGAATATTTAATCTGAAATTGACTTCAATTCAATATATAATCTGACTGAAACTGAATATGAAATTTGAGTTTATTCTGACATATAAATATGAGATATGAATGTGAAGAATTAAAAAAAAAATTAAAGACAACTATGTTGATCAGAAACTATAGCAAATCCATCACCATGTATCTCCAAGCCGCAAGCTTTTTTGAAGTTATTTGAAAAACCACTCCCAAGAATCATTGTTCTCTCCTTCTACCACCGCCCATGCTATCAMYTACATTTGCTCGTTACTGTCTCTTGCATGCAACTTCAGATATTATCTGGCCACCAAGGAAGGTTTTCAAGAAAGCTGCATCCACGCATATTATATTTCTAKCCCCTTCTCTCCACCCTTTTTGCAACCCTTCAAAACATGTGTATAACCTTTGAAAGATTGGTGGATCTTTGTCCATGTCCGCTARCAGCTCCAACGTCCCTGGACTAGCTTGCAGAATGAATGACAACCAAGTATTTCCCAACTTTGAGGTAATGGTCTGCCATAGACCCATGCAAAAGCTMATAGGCATAGTATTTGACCTTGTAAGCAAAGGTCTTGTTAACCAAAACCTTATATGCCCTCTTAATGGTGTCCACTATCTCCTGTGTAGGCCAGTATTGCCTTGCTTTAAACACCTCAAGCATTTGTTTTGCAACCTAACTTTGCTTGAGTTGCTTATATTTTTTTCATCTTCTTGACACAATTATGATTCCCTTGCATTGTTCTCACTACGTATGAACCTTTACTAGTTTGCCAGGATGCATACAAAAAGAAAGGATGTTCAACACAGCGATAACAAGCTGCTTCCCCCTTGACTTGTTGCTCACAACCATTGAAAATTGCTACGTTGCATGATGTCATATTTCGCAACCGCATTCTTTGAAGACTTCTCTATTTGCAAACCTTTGTCCAACTTTCCATTTAAACTTTGAGAAATTTGTATCTCTGCTCACTAATATACTCTTTGACTCTGCCTCCTTTTAGAAGCATCATCATCATAATCTTCATCACTATTAGGAGAGTAACCGTGTCATCATCAGTGTCATAGTATCCACTCTGATAGCCATAGTCCACATTCTTAGTGGATTGAACCACACCTTGTTGTGACTTCAAAATTCCCTTTATAGCCTCTTCTTGTAACTTTTTAGCAACTTATTTAAGGCTCCATTTGTTTCGATGGAAAACAATTTTCATGGAAAATAATTTTCTAGGAAAATAATTTTCAATGGAAAACATTGACTTAAAAAAGATTTCCTTTGTTTGTTGATGTGAGGAAAACTCATGAAGGAAATGAAAAATGAATAGAAATGAAGGAAGTATGGAGAATGAATAAGGAGAAGTGAGGAGTGAGGAGGAAGAGAGGAGGATATTGTGGCATCCCTTCTCTACAAAAGGAAATGATTTTCCATTTCCAAAGTGACATTTTCCATTTCGAGGAAATTGATTTTTCACCCCTTTCCAAAACAAACAAAGAAACTAAAAGAGGGAGGAAAATCATTTTCCGGGAAAATGTTTTCCATCAAAACAAATGGAGCCTAACTCTTGCTTGAGTTTTTTTTTAACTATTTTCCTTGCATCATGATATTCTTCATCACTTTTGTCTGACTCACCAGCACCCAATCCTCCATAGCTAACAACTTAAGATCATTTTCCTCAATATAACTTGCATCCACTAGAAAATCATCCTCGTTGTCCGATAACCCTCCTCCACATCCGACCCACCACCTTTCTCAAGGACATAAAGAGGGTCTTCTTCATCATCCTCAGACTCACATTTACTTTTCAAAGAAATAGGCACTTTAAAAGTGGGAGTGGTTTCCAAAGTATTGATAGTGTTTTACAATATGTGGTTGTTTTGTGGAGTTAAAAGAGATTCTTTGTCATCATATAGGATATATAGGTCAATGGTCCTATGTTTGAGTGCTAAAATCCCCATGTCAATCACACTCCCGTCATCAACCTTCCTCAATCCCTCGATCAACCAAACCCGAGCACATGATAATAAACCTCATTCACACTTGAATAACTACTATCCTACACATTTTTGCACTTTTTATTATGTCAAAATAATATAAATCATCAGGGTCAAATGCAATTATTTTCCCTTCACCACCCATATACACCATTTCACCTTCCCATCCCTAATGAGCTTCCAGTCGTGCCAATCTCAAAGTCATATTAACTGGCATATAATAGTTTAATTCGAACAATTCAAAGTGTGCAAAAAATGGGTTTAATCACTTTATACAAGTTGAGTAACAAATATCAAACAACTATAAAGCAATTTCGCAACAAATTTTCTAGAAATTTGAACAACAAAACCTTAAAAATTAAGAAATTAAAATTCTCAATTGGGCAAGACTAACCTTCGAAAATGGGTTTCTCTTCATTAGATTGCTTCATTGTTCCTTGATTTGGAATTCTCTTTGTTGAATTGGCTCATTTGGTTGAATATGTCTCTTGGTTCATTTGGTTGAATATGTCGCTTCGTCGTAGGTATTGATATGCTTTTGTTTTTGCTTTTAACGTAAAATGAATTGAAGTGAAAAGAAGTACTCCGTAATTTATGTTTTCCTTTTTAATTTATGTAAAATGAATTTTGTTTTTGTTTTTTTTAATCCTTTATTTTTTTTAAAAAAAAGGTAAAGAGAGTAATCTACTTAGACAACTGGTAACAGGTTATTAAACTTATTTTTGATAAAATATGTTAATAGTTTAGCCTAGTCTGGAATAATAAGAAGTTTATCTTATTYTTGGAAGATCACTGAAWGTTTGTATTATTCCAGAGAATTTTTCCTTACAAAAATCAATAAGATTCTTTCAACTTGATTAAGATTTAAGAAAAAATATTTAGAAGTGTGATTGTGAAATATATACTATATACTCGATAAGATTTAAATTATTGAAAGTTTGACCGTGACTCAAAATTTGCAAAGTTCAATCCAATCCATTCAATCTTACAGGTTCAAATCCTATAACGAAAAAAACCCCCAAAACTCCAAATAATATAGTTTTGTTGTCCCCTTCGATTCCCATGTTAAGCCACAAGCAACAACGAAACCCAGGCCAACCAACAATGCAAGTCTACATCAATCATATACATACTAATCTCACTTCTAGCTTATATTATTAAATCTACTGTAGGAGTTCATTTTTATTAATATATGGACCATATATAATCAAGTCAACCAATGAGATGTATTTGATAATTTACTAATCACTATTCAATAAGAATGACTACATCACATAACTAGTTCTCCTTGTTCTATTTATTAATATGTCTTCATACGATGGATGGTGAAAGAACTTGCATGGAAGGTAACAATTGTAGTCTTCTAGAATATATAGAATACTACCCACAACAATTCTTATTTTCATAACTCACGGATCACGATGAATAAATCAAATAAAATCGATCTTGRTAATGGACATTTCACCGTGTTAAATAAACACTACATATYTTATTTAAATTTTTGGTATAAATTAAATCTTGACATTGATGTCAAAATTTGCGTCAATTAGTATAATTAATATTTAGGTTCATTTAATATTTTTTTTAGTTATTTTATCTAAATCTCCAAAGACTTTCATTCCGTATTTTTGAAAAACGTTTGTTTTGTTTGGTGATTTAACAATTAATTAGCCTTTTGGCCCCGTGGATAATGTACGGGATTTGATTTGTARTTCCTCTAGCTACATCGTCAAAGTATAGATATTTGAGTTTTTATCACTATCCACAAGTGAAGAGAATCTTCTAAATTTATGATTAATTTTCAATTTGTAAGAAAAAGAATATAATGGGTCTTGTTTAATTCATGTTATTGAATAAATTATTAATATTCAATTATTATTAGTTTTTGATTAATTTAATAATAGATATTATAAACACCAAATGTGCATTGACATATGTGAAAACTGAATTGTTCAGAATTTTATGGAATAGATGGAGTATATGATTTAATTCTTATAAAGTTTTCATAAGAAGATGGTTAATTAAGATCTAGCAATTTATCTTATTTTTTAATTACTACGTAGTTTAATATATATATATTTTTTTAATGTATTAATTTTAAGTATATATTAATCCTTAGGTTGAAGATCATAAAAAATAAATATTGAATACATTATTAAATATAAAGTGTGTCCATTCGAAATTTAAGAAGATAAGGGATATATGAGAAAATTAAAAGGAAAAATTCAACATAACCACTCCTCAATCACCAAAAAATTGATTTTACCATCTCTTTTTTCCTTTATTTGAAATACCACTCTTAAAGTGGAAAACCATAAAAATCACCACTTTTAGCAATTTCAATTCACTTAGGACAAAAAGTAAAGAAAGAATGATAAATTGATAACCTTCAAAAATTACATTATAAATAGTCGAAAAAAATGGGTGAATTATGGTAAAGGTGTTGATGATTTCTAATGTGTTTTACATTTAGGGGTGGTTCTTTCAAATGAAGATAAAAAGGGGTGGTATTGTAGAAAACACATAATTTAAGGGGTATAGCGTAGAAATTAAAAATCCTTTAAAAATAAAATTTAGACTGATGAATTATTTATTATTTTTAGTTCAAACTTTATACATTTAATTATATTTCAAAATTGAAACTATAATCAAGCATGTAAAGTTGTGAACTTTCTTTTTTTAAAGTTTTTTTTAGGGGGAATTAGCATGTGAACTTATTGGATACAACTTATTCTATTATAAGCCAGGGGGGAGCTATGGTGTCCCCCTATGAGGTTACAATACTACCCTTAATGAATTAGAATTCAAAAATTAATTCAATCAACATCTTAAAATGAAAACTTTAAGTCATTATGCATGCAAATTAGGATAAAATTTGAATAGTTTTAACAAACGAAATAAGTCATTAATTTATCAATCAATTAATCAAACTTATTTGCATTAATTTTTTCAAATTACAATTAGTTACTAAAAAATATAACGTTAATTAACATTAAATCATTATCGTTTATATGCAATCAAATACAATGAATCTAGACAATAGTTAATGCAATAATCTCTATTATATAGCCAAGGGGAGACTATGGTGTCCCCTATGAAGTTACAATACTACCCTTATGAATTAGAATTCAAAAATTAATTCAATCAACATCTGAAATGAAAACTTTAAGTCATTAATGCATGCAAATTAGGATAAAATTTGAATAGTTTTAACAAAAGAAATTAAGTCTTAATTTATCAATCAATTAATCAAACTTATTTGCATTAATTTTTTCAAATTACAATTGGTTACTAAAATATCAACGTTAATTAACATTAAATCATTATCGTTTATATGTCAATCAAAAACAATGAATCTAGACAATAGTTAATGCAATAATCTCTATTACATAAGTGAAGAGGAGCAATGATGTCCATTGAAATTCTATTTATACCTTTTTATGTATCGATTATTTACACAACAAACACATAAGTTATTCAATAAAAATGTAATTTGACAATTATAACTTTATTTTCAATCAATTAAGCTCTTAATTGATTAATCAATAATATATGGTCAAAACTATAGTTAATCAATCTTTTCTTAGTTAACTTCTTGATTGATTCAAACAATCAATTCTTAATCAATTCTTACATCCCTTAATACATTGAATTAATTGATATCTAAATTTATCAGTTTTTTCATTTATAAATCAATACATATTTTTCCAAAATATTTACAGCTTATGAGTGTATAAATACCAAAATTCTCATTTCATACTCTAACCATTATCAATCACTCTTCTTCTCATTCTTCTCCTAATCTTAGGTTCACAACATTAAAAAGACTTCATGTTCATTGTTAGAAAAACTTTCATGATCATCAATGGGTGTTTACCTTATTCTTAGATCCATCTTTTATGTTCAAATTTTGTTAGTTTTTTTAGTTTGATTGAGAAATTTTAATTTATAATATTGTGTACTCCGTACTAAAGATTTGCATCATCATAATTCGATCAATCTTTGTTATCGTTTATTTTTTTGTTATTTTTTCGTAAAATATTTATTTTACGATATTGATTTCTATTTATATATTATTATTGTTCTAATTATGTTAACGTATTATTATTTTAATTTTGTGAGAAACATATTGATCATCATCAGCCAGAATTAATAAACATCAATGAACAATTAAAAAACCCTTGAACTATTGGTATAAGGAAAAACATACAAATTAATAATTTTTTATTTCTTCTACATGCACGCACGCATCGCGTGCAAAAAATACTAGTACAAGTAATATGAGAAGGGGAATAATAAATTGTAATTTATGCAAAGCAATCTAACACAGTAGTACATAATATAGACTTTTTGCAGGAGTATCAAATTATGCAATGATGTTACATGTTTACTTTATTGAGAGGATTTTTCTGAAATTGAAAAGAAAGTTTTAACTGTTCGAGCTATTCTTTTACTTAAACTATATCTTTATTCATCATGCATGGAATTTACGGAAATTCCTAGTCAATCCAGTATTCAATGATATTTTGGTAAATAAAAACCAAAAAAGAAAAAACTAAATGACAAATTGTAAATAAAATATTCCATTTATTTACCAAAATCGCATTGAATTGACAATTTTAGTCAATCTAGTGGATGTCCTGGTAGCCCTGGGAATTTACAGCCCAAAATAGTGTTATGCGAACAACAATTAATTAACGTAGCATAATTATTGCATAATGATTGTAGTCAATATTTCATATTACTTGCAACTACCACCATATCTTATTCGCAAAACTAACAAGTAATTCCAACCAATAGCATATGATGCAAAGCAATCGTCAAACAATTAAACTTTTGATCTTCTTTAAACATAACTTAATCATATGATGTTTGAAACATTCTGCTTATGTTCCTCCTACGTCATTTCATGAAGTAAACTTCTTTGATTAACTTCAACAGCAATACTAATAAGCGTATGTGTGTATGTATGTGTATGTATATGTATATATATAAACCGATGAATATCTCCACAATACTTAACGATTAATAAACACCAGGCCAGCAATAGCATTATCTAGAGCTTAGCTTATATAATAAAAACTTGTTGGTCCTATTTTTTTCAATACATGATGTTTATTATTATCGAACTTAATTAATTAGCTTAAGCATAATGTGTAGTAACATAAACTGTTTGTAATCACACACAACACGCAATTATCTTTTCTTCATCATCCTCTCCCTTCTCCTCTTACCCAACGTCCCGAGCTTCAACTCTTCCTCCACATTCTACACCATCAACTCCTCGAGGCCAGCGATTGACGGCGACGCCGGCGTTTTCTGTGCGCCATGCACGGCCAGCAAGATGGTCCTGGCCTTTTTATTGGCGCCGTGTTCACGTTTCTCATCATGACGGCGTCAATAACAATTTTGGGATATTCTCACCAAGACCAAATGATGATCATCACGAGGAGTCCTCTTCCCCAACTGCGAGAGGGGCCTCGTCCTCTAGGGCAGGCGGCCCCTCTCGCAGAACATTTGTAAGCGGACTAATTGAGGAACGCGGTGGGGCCGGGGAAGGGGGTGTCGGGGACATCCTCCTGGCGACGTTCCCGACATTCGTTTACTCGGGGAGGCAGCCGCCGACGTTCGGGAAGGGAACGCCGGATTGTGTGATCTGTCAASGTAAGTTCAGGGATGAAGATCATGTAAGATGGTTGCCAAATTGTGGCCACCTCTTTCATTGTGCGTGTATTGACAAATGGTTGACTTCTCATAAATCTTGCCCTTTTTGTCGTGCCGATCTCGACGTGACAATTAGTCATCAGGAACCATCATCAACTTCGTCAAATGGTAATACAAATTATACTGCACCGAATTTTATCTATGATTATTTCAATGACTATTATTATAACACATTTTCTAGATAGATATACAAGCTCGAAATGAATCTAGGATCGGACACGAGTCCCGGAGTCCGGCTAATTGCCTAACATTTTCCGGCACCTAATAAGAGGCAAAATGTCACACCCTTAATACATGAATCTAACTATAACATATACTTCCTCTGTCACAAAACAGACGTTACACTTTAATAAAATATCTCTCACATATTTTGTTGAAGTGTAATATCTATTTTATTATGGAGGAAGTATAAAATTATTTATCAACCTCTTATTAGTTGCGAAACTAGTTAGGCTTATAGATTTTCCGATTGATATGTTGTACATTATATATTGCATTGGAATTTAGTCTCCATTGTARAATTCAAATGTCTAGTGTTAGTTTTCCSTCATTTTTGAGCAAGTGATCATATCGATCTTTTGTTTTTTACAAGAGTGAATTGAAAGTGATGTAAATATATGTATGGTAAGTGGGAGAAATTAAGTTTTTAAATTTCTTGCCCATTAAATGATGTATGTACTCCGTACTTGTATATATAATCTTTATATTATTCTTCAAATATTATCCAAAATGCGAATAATGAAAAGTTGCAAACGTTGCGGCAATATAAATTATTTAAATTATTTTTTAAATACTATGGAATACTTCTTGCAAGTCGCTCCTCAATGTTTATATAATGTCTGATATTCACTAAGTGATTAATGGAGACAAACATGGGCATGTCGCTTCTCAATATCTCATGATTGATTAGTGATGGGTTGACTTGACTTTTCATTCCCTCGCCTTTTCTGTTACTTTCGTGGTTTTCAAATTCATATTTCTTTTATTTTTTAGTTGCAACAATTCATTCACTACCAAATAACTTATATTGGTCAAACTTACATATATATATACTCCAATAGATTAACTTGTAGTCTATGATTTGCACATATCGCCGTTTTTCTGAATTGAAAGTAATAAACTTTTGCTTAAAAGTATGATTTTTAAACGCTTTGTTAGTTTGACAAACTAGCCGAATAGATTGATTAAGTTTTTTTTTTTTTTGTTGGTTAAGAGAGTCACAAAGGCGAGGATGAGAATCAATCTCAATATATCTTAAGACCGGAAGAAAGTTTTAACGCTTGAGTTATCCCACGCTCTCGATTAGGCTTATTTTTAAATGCTAGTAAAATTATTTTTCTTTAAACAAAGGTAGTGGTTAACTATTCATTTCAATTCTCAAATATTATCTGTTTGGGGGAAAAAACTTGAGAATAATATAGATGGCATGGTGATGAATGGGTGAAATATATATTGGAGAGAGAAACGTTAGTGAGGGCACTTAGGGGCTTAAGCTTAACGCA
>SNQN01000637.1:40392-53797 GCA_008642245.1 Bassia scoparia
ATGGTCAAATTTTGCTGCTAGATCGGTCAGATCTCTTCTGGTAACTCCTTCTTGAACTGGTACAACTTCTTGAGGCTGAGATTGAACATCTCCATGATTTCTGACATTCTCCGACGTTTCTGGAGATTCTTCACTAGCGTTCCGTCGACTTCTGGTGATTCTTGCAATCTCCGACTTCTTGATCTGTGATCCCCACAGACGGCGCCAATTGTTCCAAGTAAGGAAATCCTAAATCTAGAAAAATAGGGAGTCTAAATCTTTGTGTCTGAATCTTGAATGCTGCCAGAAAATCCGTCGAAAAGTACGCCGGTGATCTGCGTCCGGTTCCCTGAGGAGAGAGAAAGAGCAGTTAGAGGGCCCAGGGGGTGTTCCTTGGGGACCACCTCCGATGCTTAAGTCAGCAAAGGAAGGAGAGAGAAAAGAAAGAGAATTTGAGAACTAGAGAGAGAAAGTACTTGTTTTTGTGTAAAGTCTCAGAATGAGTGTGTGTTTTGTAATTTGATGCTAAGTTCCCTATTTATAGACAATGGGGGGGTAATGTGGTAGTTTTACCTTGACCCAGAAAGATCTAGAAGGCCCTCTAACTGAATTCAGTTAGAAAGCTTCTTAAGGAAGCTTTACCTATTTGACCTGGTTGACCAGGCCAGTAATGACATTTCCGTAATAATGGTTAATGGGTCAGGCCCAATACTTAGTGAGCTGGAACACTCTACTATAAAATTCTCCCAAAAAATAGATATTATAATTTCATATCTCTAGCACATCTTTAATTTATAACATCTTAACAATTTAAAGTTGCATTAAAACTGTCGTCAAATGTGAAGTATCAAGAAGAAAGATTTGAATTATAATTGAATCCATCAAATTGTACAATGGAATTATACAATATACTTTGAATATTGTGAATATAACCACAGACACAACCCTGGCGTTGTCTGGCAAAAAAACTAGTTCGATATAAAAACATTACACTACACGAAGTAGTCCTGTATGAAAAATAAGGAAGTATAAAGCAATAACATTGGAGGTATAAGAGGTCAATCACATAATAATAAATGAGTGAAATGTGAGTCCTGTATAGAGGTGATCAAGCCTAGCTTGACCTGACCTGATTTTTTGCGAGTTTCGGACAAGAATTTTAGGCCCGAAATCAGGCCGGGCCGGGCCCGATTTTTCCCAAATATTGTTCGGCCTTTGGTCGACACTTTTTTTATGCATTTTAGTTGAATTTTTGGGCACGGCCCGAAAAAGTCCGAAAAGCCCGTTCCATTATTTCGGGCTTTGGGCAACAAATTTAGGTCTGAATTCAAGCCCGATCCGGCCGATCAATGGGCCTAGATTTACAAGCTAAACCCAAACCGAACCCGGCCAGGCCTATGATCACCTCTAGTCCTGCAAGGTAAAAGTATAAGAAAAAAGTGAAAAAGAGATAGAAATATATAGAATGCATGTATGTGAAGGATGTCTATGATAATTAAAACGACGACTATATTAATTAAAAGGACATCTATGTTTAAGGACATCTGTGATTGGCCTCCTTACCCACCTATGTGACATACTCATCAAAAATCTATGAAAAACTAATGTGAATTCGTGATGCACCTACTAAAAATGGTTAAGCATACTACATTACTACTCGACTACACTCCATCCATATTGAAATGATTGTCCAATAATTATTATTTTTATGAGAGAAGTCTGTTCAAAATGGGACAAACAAAAAGAATATGAGAAAAAATTTAAAACATTGTGTTTTCCATAGTAGTTTAACGCCAATTTTAATTATCTGATAGATGATATACATCTACTGCAAGAAAAAATAATCTACGGTGGCAATTAACAAAGATTATCAAGCTAACGGTGGCTTCAAGTCCACCAACCAATAAAATAAAGGGGAAATGTTTTCATACATCCATAATTTATAACCTAACAGATCATATACTCCTGAGATTTTGGAAATCCTTCATCATGTACCCCTGAGGACTGGAGTTAGGGGTAAATCGTCCACGTAACCTTCCTATTAACGGAACTCGAAAACCGTGAATTCTCATTTTTTTAAACATTAAATAAACACTTAACACTGACTCATCAACTCTAAGATTAACTTTTTAAATCCAAAATAGACCTCCTTACAATTTTGCAACAACTTTGCCATAGACCACTGCATCTCACCCTATAGATCTACAAACCACAAATTRGCCATAGACTCAATTTCATTTGACAACCAATCAAGCCTTAATTGGGTCYAATTGAAATCTCGAATTGGGCAAGGTGGTTGTCGGGTAAGTTTGTGGGTTGGCGTTGCAAGCTCATGGTCTTTTGGGATGATGTTGCATGCTCGAATCGGGGCAAATTCGTTGGTTGTATTATTGGTGTTGTTAGGCAATGTAGTTGTGGCGGTGAGGTAATTGGGCGGTTGTGGTGGTGAGAATGGATATCAGGAGAGACGAAAGGGAGGAGGGAAAAGTATTAAGGTTAAACAAATGATCAATAAACATAATGCAATTAGGGTTTCTTTAGTAGCAAGGCTACCTACGTGAGCTATTTACCTCAACTTCAGGGGTATATGAGACATAGTTTTTGAACTTCATCAGGTTAGATTTCAGGTATGAGAGAAGAATGTCCTAATTGTTAATCAATCTTCTGACTCATAAAGACTAATGCAATTGTTTTTTTTTTTGGGAATCTCACGGTATGCCCCTGAAAAATCGCAGATTCCACGGTATACCCATTATTTTTCAGTCTATAATAAATCCCTTAGATGCAATGTTGGTTCACATCATACCTTAATGAATACTTTTATTACTTGTGGTTAAACTAACTACTATGGTTAAATTTATTTAAAAAAAAAAGAATAAAGTCTTCATTAAACTGTAAACAAGCATAAAACGACCATCTCCTTTGCACACTCCCGCCTCCATTTTGCACAACCATGCTCCTTTTCATCATAAAACGCACAAAGCATTCCTCCCAAAACAACTGATAAAAACCAGTTCTTCTTCTTCTTCTCAATCAAACTAACCATAAACTCTCATTAAACTTGAACAATGGTGGTCGCAACTTTGTCTCTCCTCACCTTCTCTCACTGTAGCATTCGATAAGCTGCGCGTCGTTCATGCAGGCAGGAATGATTAATTTTCGGCAATTGTAATTATGTAAACTTGTTTGTGTAATCTTATTGATATTGTTTATTTATTCTAATCTATTGTAATGCTGATTACAATTGCTAGATGATGACTATATTCAAACTGAAATTGTCAAAATAGATTAAAAACAACACTTTACAGCAAATTAAGCAACAACAAATCAAAATCGAGAAATTCAATAAGGAATATCAAAACACGAACAAATACCTGATCAACGCAGCAGAAAAAGAAGTCATTATGGCACAATGCAGCAGCAGAGACGATGATCACGTTAAGAAAATTGGCGAAATTGGGCCAAACGATTGGAAAACGAATCCAAAAAACAGAGATGGGACAAGGGTTAAACTGGGAAGGTGAGGGTTTGTGAATTAAGACTTATTTCTTTTTTTAAATTTTTTTAAATAAAATTGGAATTCTACGTATGCCCTGAAAAATCGCAGATTCACGGGACCAATTTTTTCATCTATAATAAATCCTAGATACAATGTTGTTCACATATACCCTAATGATACTTTTATTATCTTGTGTTAAATCTAACTAACTATGTTAAATTTATTTAAAAAAAAAAAGAAATAAGTCTAATTAACGTAAACAAAGCATAAGACCATCCCATTTTTTTGCACACTTCCTTCGCCTCCATTTTCGCACAACCATCTCCATTTTATCCATAAAACGACACCCAAAGCATTCTTCCAACAAACGCTAGTCGAGAGCCATAAACGTCTTCTTCTTCTTCTCCAACTCAAACTAAACCATTAAACTCTAATTAAACTGTAACAATGGTGGTCGCAACTTCTCTCCTTCTCCTTCTCTACTGTAGCATCTTCGATACTGCGCGTCGTCATCAATGCGAATAATAATTTCGGTCCAATTGTAAATATGTAAACTTTTTTTGTATTCTTATGTAATTCTATTGTAATTCTATGTATCTTATTTAAATGCTTACGAATTGCTAGATCACTACATATTCAAACTGAATTGTTCAAAACAAATAAAAAACACACTTAAGAAAATAGCAGCAACACAACAAAAATCGAAGAAATTCATATGAAAAGAATATCAAAAACCACGAACGATATACATGATCAACACACGCTGAAGAACAATTGATGACGCACAATGAGCGAACGATGCATCAACGTGAAGAAGATTGCAAAATTGGTCGACAAATTGGAAGAAACCGAATGCCAAAAACAGGATTGGGACGAAGGGTTAAACAGGAAGTGAGGTTGTGAATTAAGACTTATTTCTTTTTTTAAAATTTTTTAAATTAAAATGGAAATTTACGTATGCCCTGAAATCGCAGATCCGGAAACCTATTTTTTTCAGTCTTATAATCCCTTAGATACAATGTATGGTCAATCTACCTTAATGAAACCTTTATTACTTGTGTTAAACCTAACCTATGGTTAAATTATTTAAAAAAATAAGTCTTAATTAAACTCGTAACAAAGAAAAAGCATCTCCATTTCGACACTCTCGCTCCATTTCGACAACCATCTCCATATCTTCATCCATTAAAAGACACCAAAGATTCCTCCAAACCAGCGATGAGCACAACCAGTTTCTTCTTCTTCTTCAATCAAACTAAAATTAAACTTCAATTAAACTGTCAATGGTGGTCGCAACTTTGTCTCTCTTCACCTTCCTTTTCAATAGCATCTTCGATAAGCTGGCGTCGTTCATCAATGCGGATAATAATTTTCGGGGTCCAGTTGTAAAGTAAACTTGTTTGTCTTATCTTTATTGTATTTTATTGTATTTTATTGTAATTCTTATTGTAATGGATTACGAATTGCTAGATCACTGACATATTCAAACTGATTTCAAAACAAATTAAAAAAAAACACTTTAAATGCAATTAAGCAACACAAATCAAAACATCGAAGAAATTCAAGTGAAAAGAATATCAAAAAACCACGAATACCTGATCAACACAGCAGAAAAGAACTCAATTGATGAGCACAATGGCAAGCGAGAGCGAATGATCAACGTTGAAAGAGGAAAATTGGCCGACAAAATTGGGAAGAAAACGAATGCCAAAAACAGAGATGGGACGAAGGGTAAACAGGAGAAGTAGAGTTTGATGAATTAAGACTTATTTCTTTTTTTAAATTTTTTTAACATAAAATTGGATTCTACGGTATGCCCTGAAAATCGCAGATTCACGGATACCCTTATTTTTTTCAGTCTATAATAAATCCCTTAAGATACATGTTGGCACATATACCCTTAATGAATACCTTTATTACGTTGTTTAAATCTAACTAATGGTTTAATTTATTTAAAAAAAAAAAGAATATCTAATTAAACTAAACAAAGCATAAACACCATCATTTTCCGCACACTTCCTTCCCTCCATTTTCGCACACCTCTCCATTTTCATCCATAAACGCACCAAGCATTCTTCCCAAAAAACCAACGCATGAGCAACAACCAGTTTCTTCTTCTCTATAATCAAACTCATTAAACTCTCAATTAAACTGTAACAATGGGTCGCAACTTTGTCTCTCCTTCACCTTCTCTCACTGTAGCATCTTCGTAAGCTGCGTCGTTCATAAGCGAGAAATTAATTTTCCCAATGTAATTATGTAAACTTGTTTGTTGTAATTCTATTGTAATTGTATTGTAATCTTTACTTTAATGTATTATACAATTGCTAATACTAGACATATTCAAACTGAATTGTTCAAAATAAAAAAAAAACACTTTATAGCAAATAAAGCAACAACAAATCAACAAAGAATACAAATAAGAAGTATCAAAGACACGAACAAACCTGATCAACGCAGCAGAAAAAAATAATTGAGAGCACATGCAGAGCAGAGACGAATGATAACGTTGAAGAAAATTGGCGAATTGCGCGACAATTGAAAAACCGAATGCCAAAAACAGAGGATTGGGACGAAGGGTTAAACGGAGGTGAGGTTTGATGAATTAAGACTTATTTTTTTTTTTAATTTTTTTTAAATAAAATTGGGATTCTACGTATGCCCCTAAAAATCGAGATTCCACGGTATACCCCTATTTCTTTCAGTCTATAATAAATCCCTTAGATGCAATGTTGGTTACATCATACCTTAATAATACCTTTTATTACTTGTGGTTAAACTAACTAACCTGTGGTTAATTTTATTTAAAAAAATAAAAAAAAGAAATAAGTCTTAATTAAACTGTAAACAAAGCATAAAACGCCATCTCCATTTCGCACACTTCCTTCGCCTCCATTTCGCACAACATCTCCATTTCATCCATAAACGACACCAAGCATTCCTCCCAAAAACCAAACGATGAGCACAACCATTCTTCTCTTTTCTTCAATCAACTAAACCATTAAACTCTCAATTAAACTGTAACAATGTGTCGCAACTTTGTCTCTCCTCTCATTTCTCACTGTAGCATCTTCGATACTGCGCGTCGTTCATCAATGGCGGATAATTTTCGGTCCAATTGTAATTATGTAACTTGATTGTTGTAATTCTTATTGTAATTTTTGTAATTCTTATTGTAATTCTTATTGTAATGCTGATTACAAATTGCTAGATCACTGACATATTCAAACTGAATTGTTCAAAACAAATTAAAAAACAACACTTTATAGCAAAATTAAGCAACAACAAATCAAAAATCAAGAAATTCAATGAAAAGATATCAAAAGCACGAACAAATACCTGATCAACGCAGCAGAAAGAAGTCAATTGATGAGCACAATGCAGCAGCAGAGACGAATGATCAACGTTGAAGAAAATTGGCAATTGGCCGACAAATTGGGAAGACCGAATGCAAAAATAGAGGGTTGGGACGAAGGGTTAAACAGAAGAGAGGTTTGATGAATTAAGACTTATTTTTTTTTTAATTTTTTTAAAATAAAATTGGGAATTCTACGGTATGCCCCTGAAAAATCGCAGATTCCACGGTATACCCTATTTTCTTTTCAGTCTATAATAAATCCCTTAGATGCAATGTTGGTTCACATCATACCCTTAATGAATACTTTTATATTTGTGTTAAACCTAACTAACCTATGGTTAAATTTTATTTAAAAATAAAAAAAGAAATAAGTCTTAATTAAACTGTAAACAAGCATAAACGACCATCTCCTTTCGACACTCTTGCCTCCATTTTCGCACAACCATCTCCATTTTCTCCATTAAACACACAAAGCATTCCTCCCAAAAACCAAACGCATGAGCAAACAACCAGTTCTTCTTCTTCTCTCCAATCAAACTAAACCATTAAACTCTCAATTAAACTGTAACAATGGTGTCGAACTTTGTCTCTCCTCTCACCTCTCTCACTGTGCATTCGATAAGCTGCGCGTCGTCATCAATGGCGGATAATTAATTTTCGGCCAATTGTAATTATGTAAACTTGATTGTTGTAATTCTTATTGTAATTGTTATTGTAATTCTATTGTAATTCTTATGATTCTGATTACAAATTGCTAGATCACTGACATATTCAAACTGAATTCAAACAGATTAAAAAAACAACACTTTACAGCAAAATTAAGCACAACAAATCAAAAATCGAAGAAATTCAATGAAAAGAATATCAAAAGACACAAACAAATACCTATCAACGCGCAGAGAAAGACGTCAATTGATGAGCACAATGCAGAGCCAGAGACGATGATCAACGTTGAAGAGATGGCGATTTTGCGACAAATTGAAGAAACCGAATGCCAAAAACAGAGGATTGGACGAAGGGTTAAACGAGAGAAGGTAAGGGGTTATGAATTAAGACTTATTTCTTTTTTTTTAATTTTTTTAAAATAAAATTTAACCATAGTTAGTTAGGTTTAACCACAATAATAAAGGTATTCATTAAGGATATGATGGAACCAACATTGCATCTAGGATTTATATAGACCGGAAAAAAATAGGGTTATACCGTGGAATTGCGATTTTCAGGCATACCGTAGAATTCCCTTTTTTTTTATGTTAAGAGAGTCACAATGGCGGAGATAGAATCGATCCCAAAATCACCTGGAATAGAGAGACGCTTTAACCACTTGAGCTATCCTCACTCTCAGTAACTAACTAATGCAATTGTAAGCAAGCAAGAACACACATACATTAGCCTCGATCTTCAAAGTCGACCTAACATGCATTCCATTCTATTAATTTTACGTAAGCGAGAATGTGTTTTTTTAAAGTATTTTCAATGAAACCATGATTTTAAATAGCAAATTGAACAAGGAAAAGTATCTACAAAACAAAATATCATGCGAATCAAAAGTAAGCAAATCTATTATACTCAACATGATAGATTATTAGCTTAACAGTTAACATAGTGGCTCAAATTAAGCTAAGAATTCAAGGTGAATGTAAACGTCATATAAATAAAAGGAAACCCATTAAACCAGCTTGCACAGTATATGCTGATCTCAACTGGAATCAAGCTGTAATCGGAAACTCAACTCTCAAGGATAAACTAAATGTCAACCTTAATTTAACTATACAAATTCTGATTATCTTGCCTAAAACAATCAACAATCATAAACATATATAAGTTAATAAATATTCCACTAATTTAATGTCGTTAGCTATCATCTTTTATATTAGGATTTTTTTTTGGTAAGACAATTATATAAGACAAAATCTAACAACAAGCAAAAATGCTCGTGAGAGTTAGATAACGTACTAAAATGAGAATATATTAAAACAACTCAATTGTGTTGAAAAAGTTTTAAAATACCGTAGCTTTTCAAATTGATATGGCATTTGAAACGATGAAGGGAAAGTCAACTATACTTATGTACGAAACTAATTTTTTAAACTTTCCATTTTTTATTAGCAACAATTAGCATGACATAGACTCTGACAAAATTAGTAAATTTTCCTATTAAAAAGCATTTTACATAAAGTTACAAAAAAACAACAATATATCAAACATATTCATTTATTAAAAATTTCTCAATATATATTTTAATACTCTTAATTGTATAAAACTATAAACTATATACTTCGCTGATTTTAATATTTTGTGCATTTTCTATTTGGAGAAAAAAATAAAAATATGTATTATAACTTGAGGGGTCAAAAATAAAAATATATTGAAAAAGAGTGTGTGTGTGTGTGTGAAAAGAAAAAGAAAGTGGAGAAGTGACAATGGGGTTAAAAAGTTAAATAGATTAAGAGAGATGTTTAAATAGAATTAAACACAATACACAAAATATTAAAATCGGGCAATGAACAATTGCACGAAACATTAAAAATCGAAAGGAGAAGTAAAAATGACATTGGAGATAAAATAAAATGTAGTAGAAGCATATTTTTAAAGATGGAGTACGATTTAGCTATTTATATGTCCTTTTCAATTCTTTTCGATTCGGTCAACATTATTGACATCTCTTTGGCAGTTATTTTTCTTTTTTCTCAGAATCTTGTTTATGCATGCCATATGTGCTTTAATTTCTTATTTCATTGGCCTCACGACTTCGAATACTATACTCTTATATTAGTATTCTTATTTCTCATAAGTCAATAATAATGTCATATTCATTAATTTTGACGTACTATTTGTTATTTCAAATCATCATTCAGCTCCACTACTTAAGTTGGTACGAAGTACTAATTATGAACAGCATACATAGCAATTATCCCTAAACACATTATGATACATTTGCTCTCTCATTCCTATCCTCGCTCTATGCTTCTTCTTCCTCCATTATTCCTCGATTTTTCGCTTCYTTTTCCAACATGATTAGCTCCTTCAATTACAAACYTTATTATCATATATCCATTTGGTTAGTTGTGACATCATTTAATCTTGTAAGAGCGAGATATGAAAAAGYAAATTCAAACTTGACTTTTAACTCCAAATCATTTTCGAGCCCACTTTATATGGGATTGGTGGCTATAGGGYTAATCATCTTTGTAACCCTTCTATTCTACATTGCTTACACGTGTTGCTACCGCTTTACAGGGCTGCATGGATCCGGRACCATCAATTGGGTTASGGTTGGGCTCAACCCGACCATACTCAAGGATTTTCCAATTTTCACGTACCCTAATGTTGCAAGCCTAGGGCACGACAAGGGTCCGCTAGAATGTGCGGTGTGTCTAAGCCTATTTGAGGAGGAGGAGATGTTACGTTTGTTGCCCGAGTGTGACCACGTGTTCCACCTTTATTGCGTGGACCGGTGGTTGGCTAACAACACCACATGCCCAATTTGTCGAGCTGACCTCGTTCCTCGGTGTAGTGGGTCGAGTAGGGTTGAATTAATTTGTATTGAAGAGTCGGAAAATGGGTCAAGGGCCGAACCCGGACAAATATTAAGTTATGGCACCATTGATTTGAGACCGGAAAGATCAAATGAACAATTTTTGAAGATTTGGAGATCTAATTCTACAGGGCACAGGGGGAATATACAAGAGGTAGAAGAGGTTGTACAGAGGTTTAGACTTACAAGCTAGGATTACTAGCTAGAATATTTTTTATTGAAATAAATAAAAGATTTGCTACAAAAGAGGAAATTATAATTAAGATACATATTCCCTTCGTTCTTTTATCTTTGCACCATTCAATAAAAAAAGTCCCCCGTGCTTTATTTATAGTATTTTTCTTTGGTTCACTCTAAAGAGAAAAGTCATATGAAACCATTATAAATATAAGAGTTAGGTTCATATGAGAACCACTCTTATTGTGAGAACCATGAGAACTCTAATCTCAACCCTTAAAATCAATCTAAAAAAATTTGAATCATTCATATTTTAAAAATATTTTAAAACAAAACATGGTCACTTCTCTTCCTTACCCCCTTTCTCTCTCCTCCATACCAACCCACTTCCCTTCTTCCTTGTCGCACCATCACCATTCCAGGCCGCCTAGCCCCACCGTCGCAACAGAAGGRCGRCGTTGTAGGCCCCACCACACATCACTCCTTTCAATTCTCTCRCCTCACTAGAAACTCACCTCCARCGCATCTCACTAAAGCTCACTGACCACCGAAGCACAATCCACAACCTCGAACTGATTTCGCACGTCGAACTCCACGAATTTAGGGTTTGAGATTTGTGTTTAGGTGTTCGATTGGAGCCTTGGAGGAGAGCTCGATTGAGGCGGTTGTGGTTAGTTCGTGGTTGGAGTTCATTCGATTGGTGTTGTTCGAGTGGTTTGGTTTAGTTTGGTTGAGGGTGGGTTCGGTTGGGGGTGTGGTCGTTAGGTTAGGTCTGTTTATTTGAAGGTGGCGTGGTTGGGTTGGGCTAGGTGGTTAGGGTACAGCTGGGCTGGAGTTCGAATTGGGATGGTTTGATTTGGGTTTTTTTTTTGTGGTGGTGGTGGCGGTGGCTAGTTGGGGCTAGGTGAAGGGGTACGGGCTGGGCTGGAGTGGCTGCGGGCTCGCTGACAGAAAGGTCGAGGGGTGCAGGCTGGGGTAGAGTGGGTACGGGATGGGCAAGGTGGAGGGGATGGGCTAGTGTTCGGATAGTGTTGGGCTGGGTTGGGTTCAATGGTTCAAGGAGGAGAGAGAAAGTTGTAAAAGGTGTAGAACATAAAGCATAAATCTAGGGTAGTAATAAGACTGGGATGACAGCTGGCAGCACGTGCTTCCGTCAACGTCCTGAGAATGACACTTGTCTCTTCGGCCACCCTGCAAAATACGCAAAGGTGACTACCCGGGGATTTCCGGGAAAAGCCCTCCGATGCTTCAGTCAGCAAAGAGACCTAACTGAAGGTCGAGTAAGGTAGATACAAGTGCTAGACTAGACTCGGTGGGTTCAGAATTAGATACCTGGAGTGGACTCACCAACTCCTTTTTATAGGGATTGGTGAGGTTGACTGGATTTTCCAATGTGGGACAAATTTTGTCAATCGGCAATGTGGGACAGAAGCCTGGCACATGTCAGACTTTGTTCGTACCCTATTGAGGGTGCCTTTATTCTGTGGGGCCACATGTCCCTTTTCTTTGGGTTATGGTGTGGCCCACTAATAGCCACGTGGCGCCTGACCATTGGGCAGGAGACAACTCACCCATTGATGAAGGAGTTGACTTTTGCCAAAATGCCAACTACAATGAAACTAATAAGGAGTACTAATACAGTAATCCCTATCTTTATTCAAACAAATAAAAATCAAGGTAACCTTTAAGTCCAAGCAGGGGCGGACCTCACAGTGGTGCCTAGTGGGGGCTATAACCCCGCTCTTTAAAAATCAGAGAAAGAAAAACTAAAAAATAAAATATTAGCGAACCGCCACTTTCGTCGCTAATTACGATTTTTCGTCGTAATTGAACAATCGGTCCGCAAATCTGGGATTTGCGGTTGCTAATTCTTCCTAGTCGGTCTCTAATTTTCAGTTGCTCTGTATTTGACTCTTCTGTTCTTTTTTTTTTTTTAGCATGCTATTGAATCTTGAATGTTGATGTTTTGAATTGTGTAATTTTGCATATAATATATAATATATATATATATATATATATTATATATATATATATATATATATATATTACTATATAATGTCCATGCAATGTTGTTTTAATCTTTGCTTGTTTTCTTGTATTCTCCTATCAGCTTGTTCTCTCTTTTTTTATCCCCCTTCATTTCTTCTTTTTTTTTTTTCAATTTGCTTGAAACTCAAGTGATTGTTAAATACTTTCTTTGATTTTCCTTCTTTTATTCCTACCAAAAATACACAAATTTAAGTATCATAATTATAAAAAATAGCTATTAAATAATAATGAATAAATTTAAATCTAAAATAATAATGTAACTAATTTCATAAATAACTAGTATAGGCGATTAAAAGCTATATTAGGGACTAAAATAATAAATTACTCTACAAAGCCGTCATTTACCCAAACTATCCGAACGACAATCCCAAACGCTAAATTTATATAGTTAGACTATCAACTATTGGACGAAAATACCTTAATCCGTCACGTCTACGCAAACCCTCTACCCGACTTATAAACCGAAATACACGATGATGATTTAAGCACCCTAGTTTGAAATCCTTGGGTTCCAGCCACTGGAGTCCAAGTATACACTAGCATGTTTTTTAGGACTATTAAGTGAATTGAACTGAACAGTCTTGGTCAAGTGATGACACAAAAGTGCCGGTGAAATGCATCGATTGTTATAATATAAAGTGTATAGGTTCGTACATATGCAACAAATTTGTTATATACTTATAGTATTTGGTATATTACATCTGTATGTGAATTTTGTACTCAAATTCGAAATGCAGCCCGCAGTCCGGGCAGAAAAGGGGTTTTCAAGCTGTTAGTCAAGGGCTGTTATTCGAGCTGAACGAGG
>SNQN01000637.1:74194-132352 GCA_008642245.1 Bassia scoparia
ATTTTTTAAGTAAAGATTTCTATTCCGTATTTTATTTTATTTCTAGATAAATTAGATATGGTTTTTTATTTTGATTTTCAAGACTGATTTTTTTAATATAAAAAGTGTATATTTTTATTTTTCTTGTTTTTATATTTTATTTTGTATTTACGTAAGTTACTTTGTTTTTTTTTTTGAAAAGGTAAACGAGTATGTGTATATCTCTATTATATAAGCCAAGGGGGGAGCTATGGTGTCCCCCTAGGAAAATACAATAACGCCCTCGTGATTTTAATTAAAATGAAAAATAAAATGAATAACTAATCAATCAATTCAACTTACCATTATAAAAAAAACTAAATATGGAG
Organism: Bassia scoparia; assembly: GCA_008642245.1. NCBI lineage: Eukaryota > Viridiplantae > Streptophyta > Magnoliopsida > Caryophyllales > Amaranthaceae > Bassia > Bassia scoparia. The sequence goes on from SNQN01000637.1 coordinate 74,542, forward strand.
TAATTTTTTGTCATATAAAAAAGTTGTCAAAAATAATATTGTTTAAAACTTTACAAAATTGTTGACACAATTAAATACTATAATTAATTATTGAAGATTGATTTTTAAGGGCATGATTGAATAAATTTAATTTAGATAGAACGTAATAAAGGTCAATAATCATGATTGTCAATTTGTGATTTAAAAAACCTCCCAAACACAAACTTTATTGCCAAATCAAGAAGAAAAAGTTGTCAAATATAATATTGTTTAAAACTTTACAAAATTGTTGACACAATTAAATACTATAATTAATTATTGAAGATTGATTTTTAAGGGCATGATTGAATAAATTTAATTTAGATGGAACGTAATAAAGGTCAATAATCATGATTGTCAATTTGTGATTTAAAAAACCTCCCAAACACAAAATTTATTGCCAAATCAAGAAGAAAGTATATTTTAACTAAAAAGTAAAAATTGGTATGGTATAGAATTAATTAACCAAATATTTATGTGAATCAATGTATAAATTTGATCCAAATACTAAACATGTTCTCAGTTAATTTAATATGATATTAAGTACTCCCTCCGTTCCTTGAAATTCCTACCACTTTCCTCATTTGGACGTTCCATGAAGTTCCTACCACTTTCCTCATTTGGACGTTCCTAGAAGTTCCTACCACTCTCACTTTATTCCATTTTAGGAAACTTTATATTATTTATTTAATTGTGGTGGTCCACTATGTGGAATCCATCATACCACTTGCAATACACTCATGTGTATTAAACAATGTATTTTTCTTTGTTTCTCTCTCCAATCTAAATCTACTTTTTAACCCTACTTCTCATATTATATTAGTTTCCATATTTTACACCCAAATAGTGTATGGTAGGAACTTCAAGGAACGGATGGAGTAACAATACTTTTTATGAAATATGACAATTACAAAACAGAATTTTCACGATAAAAGGAGCATTTACATCGATTATTGCATTTTAATATCCATACGCATCGCGTGCAAAAAACAAAAACTAGTATATATCTATCCTTACAATATAAAAGTTTGTAAGGATTTACTATTCACAAAATGAATAGTGAGGGAGAAATGAATAGTAGATTGATCCACTCACCATGCCACCTCACTATTCCACCTCATCCTACAGCCAATACATGGCATCCTCCCTCATCAACCCCCCCATTCCACCTCAGCCAACAAAACTCCCCATTACACGCTCCTGTACGCTTACCCTAAAAACCCTAACCCGCATTTCTCCTCCTCCTGTATTGGATGTAAGATGAAGTGGAATAGTGAGGTGGCATGGTGGGTGGATCAATCTACTATTCATTTCTCCCTCACTATTCATTTTGTGAATAGTAAATCCTTACAAACTTTTACATGGCATCCTCCCTCATCAACCCCCCCCCCATTCCACCTCAGCCAACAAAACTCCCCATTACACGCTCCTGTACGCTTACCCTAAAAACCCTAACCCGTATTTCTCCTCCTCGGAATGAAGCTTCTAGCCTGCTACCCTTTCTCTTTCTCTATCATCAGAATACTTGCTGCTACCCTTGCTCCTACCATCAGTCCATCACCCATTCTTCTTTTTTAAATTTTTTTTCAGGAAATTACGATTTGCGATTGTTACTCGATAGCCCGAAGTTAGAGTAGTAGATCAAAAATAACGACAATTTGGTACTCAATTTGGTGTTCCAGCTAACAGCTAATGGTTGTGAGGCCAGTAAAAATTGGAGGAAATGAGAGAGATTAAGGGGTGGCGGTGAGTACGGCGTCAAGTTCATTAAATCGAAATACAGGTTTGTTTTCTATGCATTTGATCTAGTTTTAAGGTTTTTTTTGCTATTGTTATAGTTGTTATTGTTGTTGATGTTGTTAATTTTAGGTTTTGGGGTTTAATGTTATTGTTGTTTAAATTATTGATGGGGCTAATTAGGAATGTGAATTGGTTATAGTTCATGAAAGATATTATTTTTTTCCTGATTTTTTGAAGAAAGATTCAATTTTTAGACCTTCTTGTGCTAAATTGTTGTGGTGGTCTTTGGCTAAGTTTGGATTTTGAAGTGTTAAATTTCTGCTTAGTTTCCTACATTCCTTTTGATGAGGGTCTCGCCACCCTTCTCTCTCTTCCGTCAACTAAGCAATGTGCAACAAAGCATCAATTTATCCTGAGATGAACACTGAGCACTAATTTCTTCTCTTTCATCACGCTCATCAAATTCGCTCACTCGGATCCAACAATGATACGAAGGTGTTGCTGATGATCGTTGCAATTAAGCATAAATACAATAAATTGGGTGAGTTAGTTGCTTCAATTTTGAATTCAATTGATTGGAAAATTTTCAGTCCAAGGCTTAACCAAAAGTTTCTTATTCACATTTTCAGTGCACTTGTCTGCCCTATTTGGACAGATTACTTTCAGGTTTCCAAGCACTATCCATCTCTAATATTCTGCTTGATTATTGCATATTTCCAAATTCTTTATCCAGCGGGTGAAGATGGAAGAAATGTCATTGTTGGTTTAACAAAGAAGAAATTATCAGTGAGTTCACCATTTATATTCATAAATCTGGCTGAATTACACTAGATTGGTTGATAATAAAGTTTTGTTGTTGTAGATAGGAACCAATACATTGGTTGATGATGCTACATGATATATGTGTGGTAAGATTAACTAGCTACAGATTTTATTTTGGAATTGAGATTCATATTTGGCAAACAGCTACTAAAATACTAAGATAGTATATGCACTATGTTCCAAGACTATGTTCTTTAGCGTACAATAGGAAGTTTTGTAGTTGCATTTCCAACTTGTCACTGCAAGAAAGTAATTTGCAGATTTCTGCAGCTAAAAAGTTTTCTTTTTTTGGCAAGAATTAGATAGTGATGAGGAAAATGAGGAAGAAGGATCACTTGCTCAACTGTCTAGGTACCCTTTTGAAGATACCAAACGTGATTACGAGTATAAAGAGGTACCTTTGGTTTGCAGAAATATTTAGTATGGTTTTGTGGACTCTTGGTTGATTTATGTTAGATACAGAATTTTATTATGTAATAATCAGAATTAATAGAATCTTCAACATTCAGATTGTTTCAGGTAATTTAGCTGATTATCTTGCCACTAATGTTCTTCACAGAAAGTATATGAATAGTCTATTCTTCTTAATTGTATATTTCACTAGATAGTTGCATACGAAATTAGATTTTGGCTAGACATGTCAAAATATTGTAATCGACCAGCATATGTCAACTAACAAAATTTTGAGACTCCAATTTGTTGGAAATCAGCATTAATATGTCTAGGACTCAAGCTCACTTCTTCCTGGGAACATATAGCACTAGCATAGTAGCATCTATTCTTATGGAAAAAGTTTCAATATCATATACGGCCTACGGGAGTATCTTTTAAGCTGGTTTCTGCCTTTGCCTGATTTGCCACTTCACTGGGAAGCTGGGATTTCTTGATCATGTATTTTCAGTTCTGGATCGTATTGTTTACATCATTTGGCTTGCCATAAGCTCAACATTGTTTTACTTGTTGAGGTTTATTCGTTTATATTTTTGTTTTATCCTTTGCTGCCCAAAGGATGGCCCCTTTTTATTTTATTTATTGTACTGTTTATAACTTTCGTTCACAATTTGGGTGGATGGTGATTTGTTTACTGTTTATGCATACAGAGAGTATTTGGTATTCTACATGAACATAATACTCAGCCTGCTGAAGATAAGCGAAGACCAGTTTTGAAGCCACCAATAGTTGTCCTACAAGGCATCACAAATACAGTATTTGTGAACATCATGGATCTTTGTCAAACGTGAGCTGCCTTTCTCCAATATATCATATATGTATTAATTGAATTCTGTGATGTTTATTGTCATAGTTTAAGTCCTTTAAAAAATTTTATTGCAATACTTTATTTCATTAGTGCTCAATCTGCTCATGGCACTTTCTTTAACCTTTTTTCTTTTTCTTGTCATTTGTAGGAAACAATGTTTAGACCCACACCTTTATTCTCACCCAAAATACATCAATTCCCTCTTATTCTTTGTCTTGAGGGATTTGATATGTACTTCCTCCATTTCAAAAAATTGCAAACAAATGAAATTGCACGCATTTTAAGGAATGAATTTAACAATGTAAATGAACAAATTAATCAAAATAATTTTAAATATTAATTCCAAAATTATTTTGATTTATTTGCTCGTTTGCATTGTTAAATATCTTCCTTGAAATGCTTGAAAATTCATTTGTTGCAATTTTTGTGAAACTAAGAAAGTAATTATGTGAATGTGATCATCTAAGCAGTTGTGAAGAAAAGGTGCTTACTTTGGTTTTAACTTGGTATATTTTCAGGATTCATAGGCAGCTTGACCAACTGCTAACGTTTATGTAGATTGAGTTAGGCACTGGTGGATCATTAGACGGAGAGTACAGATTAGTGATTAGAAGAAGACTCGCTCCCAGCAGAATTGAAGACATATTGCAAAGCTATATAAGTGAGTATGGGCAATGAATAACAAAAACTATCTTTATTAGTTTGGTCTTTTGCTCTAGTATATGGATGTATTATTGCTGTGTTTGCTACTTGTTTGCAGACGAGTATGTCCTTTGTAACCTTTGTAGAAGTCCGGACACAATACTCCCTGTAGAAAACAAATTGTCCTCCTCCAGTGTGAGTTGGTAAGATTATTGAACTCTGTTTGCATTATCTCAGTGATGTATTCATTTGTTTCTTGTTGCTGTTTGGCCCCTTTGGATGGAATTTTCTCTTCATTTGAAGTTTTTGGGGGTTTGATACTAACTGTTAATGGATTTTGTGTAATTGCTGCTAAAATGTATTTTTTTTCTTTTAAACAGGAAAAAAGTGAAAACGGGGAATTGGACTCAGTCATTCAGTGTCATTAACACTTCAAGGTGAGATCATTTTCATGCTCTGCCTTGTTTTTGTGGATAATATATGATTAATATGGAGTTTTGAAAGTATTATTGCTCTAATTACTATTACTCTTAAAAATTGGATTCAGTCCAGAAACGTCTTCACGAGCAGCTTGAGGTTTATCTTGTGATCTTTGGATATCTTTTTACTATACCCATTCTTATTTTTTAAAATTTTTTTCAGGAAATTACGATTTGCGATTGTTACTCGATAGCACGAAGTTAGAGTAGTAGATCGAAAATAACGACAATTTGGTACTCAATTTGGTGTTCCATCTAACAGCTAACGGTTGTGACGTCGGTGAAAATAGAAGGAAATGAGAGAGATTAAGGGGTGGCAGTGAGTACGGCGTCAATTTCATTAAATCGAAATAAAGGTTTGAATTCTATGCATTTGATCTAATTTTAAGGTTTTTTTTGCTATTGTTATATTTGTTATTGTTGTTGATGTTGTTAATTTTAGGTTTTGGGGTTTATTGTTATTGTTGTTTAAATTATTGATGGGGCTAATTAGGAATGTGAATTGGTTATAGTTCATGAAAGATATTATTTTTTTTCCTGATTTTTTTAAGAAAGATTCAATTTTTAGACCTTCTTGTGCTAAATTGTTGTGGTGGTCTTTGGCTAAGTTTGGATTTTGAAGTGTTAAATTTCTGCTTAGTTTCCTACATTCCTTTTGATGAGGGTCTCGCCACCCTTCTCTCTCTTCCGTCATCTAAGCAATGTGCAACAAAGCATCAATTTATCCTGAGATGAACACTGAGCACTAATTTCTTCTCTTTCATCACGCTCATCAAATTCTCTCACTCAGATCCAACAATGATACGAAGGTGTTGCTGATGATCGTTGCAATGAAGCGTAAATACAATAAATTGGGTGAGTTAGTTGCTTCAATTTTGAATTCAATTGATTGGAAAATCATATCATTACAACCTGCATAAATATGGCTGCTTGATGATGATTTTTAGTTTGCTGAAATTCTCCTTATTTGCAATTGAATTTTGATGATTTACATTCAAGTAATGTTTTTAGGTTTGAGGATTGTGGTGATTGTGTTTTTAGGGTTTGTTTGATTTTGATAATTAGGTAAATCATTGTGGTGTAATTAGTTAACTCTCCATGTAATTCACTGAAAAGAGATATGTTACCATGTCTGTTTAAGGCTTAACCAGAAGTTTCTTTTTCACATTTTCAGTGCACTTGTCTGCCCTATTTGGACAGATTACTTTCAGGTTTCCAAGCACTATCCATCTCTAATATTCTGCTTGATTATTGCATATTTCCAAATTCTTTATCCAACGGGTGAAGATGGAAGAAATGTCATTGTTGGTTTAACAAAGAAGAAATTATCAGTGAGTTCGCCATTTATATTCATAAATCTGGCTGAATTACACTAGATTGGTTGATAATAAAGTTTTGTTGTTGTAGATATGAACCAATACATTGGTTGATGATGCTACATGATATATGTGTGGTAAGATTAACTAGCTACAGATTTTATTTTGGAATTGAGATTCATATTTGGCAAACAACTACTAAAATACTAAGATAGTATATGCACTATGTTCCAAGACTATGTTCTTTAGCGTACAATAGGAAGTTTTGTAGTTGCATTTCCAACTTGTCACTGCAAGAAAGTAATTTGCAGATTTTTGCAGCTAAAAAGTTTTCTTTTTTTTGGCGATAATTAGATAGTGATGAGGAAAATGAGGAAGAAGGATCACTTGCTCAACAGTCTAGGTACCTACAAAATTCAACCATAAGGAAACACTTAAAGAGAAACATCAATCATGATAGGGTATCTATGACAAAGAGAAACACTGTAATTTCGAAGTGTTTTCTAACACTAAGAAAATAACACTTGCACACAAGGTGTTCTTCTTATGTAGTATAAAAAAACACCAAACAAGAGAACACTATAGAACCATTTTCTATTTATTTTCTTTCCATTAACGCAAAAATAAAAAACATTTAAAAAAAAGAATAAAAAGGAAAGTCGCTTAAAATTCTCTATTTAATTGTGAACTGTAAGAAGGGGGGAAAGAGAGAAAGGAATATGCAGCAAACAAATGAGTTTTTACAGTTACTGTTGCAAATCTGCATGATGCAAAAAATACAGTGCAAAAAGTTACAAAGTTATGAGAGAGGTGAGAGGAATGAGAGAAAGCTATCAACACACTCTAAATTAATTCGTTCAGCCTCAACTTACAGAACGTCATGCCTTGGGGAAATAATACAAAGACTACATCGTTGCCTTAAACACTACAGGCCTATTACAAATTATGCACTAACTGACATGCAGAACACGACAAAGCAAAATTCAAAGCAAAAACTTATTTAGGCTACACTTAATACTCCCCCTCAAGCTGAGAAGGATGAGACACAGCACGCTCCAAGCTGCAAAAGTTGAGTACGTGCGGCTTTCACAGATATACTTATAGAATATTCGCCACCTGAGCATTGGGAGGGCGACACTGTTTGAGTGATGATGCACCCGGAGTGATTCTATCACGATTGTAATGCAATGACCTCAACATGTTTGTGCGTTCATGAAGCACGGATTGAGCAGCGATAGCCTTCAGCAGCCCGCTTGGTGTCACAGAAGCAGAATAATAGGGGGTAAACGAAGGAGACCATATTCCCTTAAGCACAATAGAAAGCCAGATATCTCAAATGTTGTCAAGCCTGGCCGATATTCGGCCTCGCTGTTGAAGGAGAAACTACGGTTGTTCTTCGTTTCCAAGAAATAGGAAATTGCGCAAAAAAATATGCATAACCCACTAGGGATCTGTTGAGAGAAGAGCGCTAGCCCAGTCACGTCACATATGCAGTTGAGCTGAGCTGCAGAATGAGGAGCAAGAAGAATGCCTGAGGATGGAGGGACCTGCAAGGTACCTTAAGAGTCTCTTAGCTGCTTGCATATTGGACAGTCGTTCTGTTGGTGATTATATTGAGCCAGGACAATGTACAGTAGGAAAAGTGGATATCCAGCCTTGTGTGTTAGTTAAGTATATTAAGCTGCCTAGCCCAACCCTGATAAGTACATAGAATCGTGTAAGGATCACCTTTGTCAGTGTCAATTTCAAGTGCACATCCAATAAAGGCAGTTTAAGGGAGTAGCAGATTGCCTACCAAATCTTTCATAGATATCCAATGTGTATTTCTTCTGAAGAGACAAAGAAGGAAGAAACCATTTGTAGATCGTTCAACCTCCAATCCAAAAATAGTAACACCCCCAAGTCTTTCATATGGAACTGCTGAATAAGAAGAGACTTCAGGTCTTAATGTGGTTGATCAGTTGCCAGTAAATCAACAGATCCATCGAAATAATGAGACCATGAGGGTGATGACAAAGTAACGTGCTTGTTAGAGAGACTATAATCAGATTTGGTTGAAGGAAAGCCAAGTGGAATGAAGAGTAATGAGGCTTAAGGAACCATTGTTGTGGGGCTTGCTTTTAAACATACAAAGATTTGTTAAGCTTGCTAAACAACATGAGAGAAGTAGACCGCTGGTTTGACTCCCCCTAACAAACAGGAATTCTACTGCCCAAACGCCGATAGCCTTGAGGCATTGTCATGGTAGACAATCTCGTCAAGAATCACCAGTAAGAAGGGTTGGACATCCATGCATTGTTAATCCAATCCGTGTAGAACAGCTATAGCAAGCATACGCCCGAACTGTGGGTCATTTTTAGCCACAGGGGCAAACGTCTCAGCAAAGTCAATGCCGTTGCACCTTTTGCAGCTTATGACAAACGTGACTGTAGCATTATTTGACCATTCGGAAGATACTGTCTGTATAACCACTTTACAACAGATAGCTCGGTTTATCAGATGGAAGTGTTGTGATTGTCCAAGTATTATTCTTTGAGGGTGGGAGCATCTAGCTCCTTGTTCATTGGCAGCTACCTGTGAGGGTGCTTCACAACATTGAAATTAACTGGATCAGAAGATCATAAGTAAGTGCAGTAAGAAGCAAAAGAATTGTGGCTGAAGAGTAAGAGAAGCCATGTTTGAAACAGGAGAGGAAGATTGATGTCCAGAATAACATAGTTCTTTAACCAAGCAGGAGATTTTTGAGGTCTGTTGGATTGCTGGTGGTGGAGGGGTGGGGTGGTGGAATAGGAGAAAAGATATCGGAAGACACAGGGTATGTTGGAGTAGGTTCTGAACCGCTCATTGTCATAATTCATCATTCATAATGTGGCTGGATGAGGTTGAGGCATAGAGATTGGAAATTGGATTCATATAGGGGAGAATTCTTGTCAAGGAAGGAAAAAACTTTTCATGAAACGAACATCCCTGGAGATAAATTTCTGCATATTGAGCAAATTCATGAAGTTTGTAACCTTTGAGTGGTGTACCCTAGAACCACAAGGGGACACCTTGGGGCAATTAATTGTGTTGAGCTGAGGGAAAAAAGCAAAGACAACCAAAACCTTGAGTTCTCGTAAAGGGGGTTGATTATGAAGACTTCAAAAGGTGTCTTGTTATGTAAGACAGGGGTCGGAGCCGATTGATTAAGTTAGGCTGCAGTCATGATACAATCACCCAATAAGAGGATGGCAGGCCAGGATTGAAAACGTCAGACTCGACCAATCTCAAGGACTGTCTGTGTTTGGCGCTCAACTCTGGCATTTTGTTGAGGCGGCCACACAAGGACATTTGTATGAACAATGCCAAGTGTTGGCAAAATAATTTCTTGCATTGACCATCCATCCAATCAGTAGCCATTTCCGTTGCGAATGACCTTCAAATTTTATCAAATTGAGTTGCCTGCCAAGTTGCAAAAGTTGATATTGGTAATGAGAAGGCAAGCGATTTCATGTTGCATAAGATGCACCCATTCATGCGAGTGGGCGATCCATATCATCAAGTCACGTGAAGAAAGAAACGATACCTGATTTGCTCGTAAGCACACTTGCATGTAGAGGGCCTCCGAAGTTATACGAGTGTACAGCAAGCAAAAGGTGTGGTTTCATTGAGGAGCTGTGTTCAAAAGGTAAGTTTTGTGAGACTTGGCCCATTGGGACAAGTAAGACATATATTTATCGTGATAATTGATTAGGGTATTTGAGAAGCAAGGTATGTATTTAATTTTGGGGAAGGGGTTTCATGACATAGTCGATGATGCCATGGTTTACTCATTCAGATTGGATGTGAGAATTGCAGGAGAACACAGAGGATTGTGTGAAGGCTCAGAGACCAGAGATAAATACAAACTTGGCCTTGGCCTCAACAAGCCTTAATTCTCTAGTAACGAGGTCAATGATAGCACATTGTCAGACTAGAACAGAACATACTTTGTTGTGTCTTGTGCAAGCTTTTTGATGGGATAGAGTTGTTGTGAAATTGCTGAATATAATGGGAAACATTTGTGAAGCGTCAGGCCACGGCAGCAAGATGGAGCATCACCAATATGAAGTAATTCGCAATATGAGGCTCCTGTGTAGGTGATGTGATTTTGGTAATTGGATGGAGCAGTCCTGAGTTTGAAAGAAGATGAATGGTGCCGTCATGGTGATTAGTCGCACCGAGTCCAAAATCCATTCTAGAATGTTGACACAGATGTTGAGATGACATGAAATCATTCCAGAAAAGGGCTGTCACACTCAAACAGGAGAAGCATCAATTCTTGGAGGTAAAAATGCAGAGAAGAACATACTTCAGGATTGCTCGGTAGCTATGAGGAGTGAAAGTAACAGTACCAGCCTCAGAGTAGAGTCAACTGAATGGAAGCTTGCATTAAGCCATTTTGAAACCACCACTGTCCAGGAGATTGTGGCAGTGGTGTGTTTGGCCCGCATTTGAGGGTGGAGGATGGTTGGTATGTGTCCTTGGTGATGCCACTTAGGGTATCCAACAAACCTTCAACATTTAGAAAGCAACAATGACCCTTAAACCACAGACACTGCATTGAGTCACTGATCACAATTTACTACGTGACATTCAGGCGAGCAAATTCATCTGAAGAGTAGAGGTTTTACAGATTCCCATTGGATTCTTCTTGATTGTTCGGCGCACAAAGCAGTTATCAACAGAAGGGAGGGGAGTCATCATAAGCAATTGACTCCGTTGAAGCAGAGTTAACATCATCAAGCCCAGTTAAGTAAATTGAAACACCTAGACTCCTCCTTCTAGTCTCAAAGTAAGAACGCAGTGATATCAAGGGGCAGCAGTAGTGATAAAGGCAATAGATGCATGGTTTCTACTCCTCCCACAAGCTACGTAAAGAAGTACTAATAATCATTGTGGACTACCATTTTGTTTCAACGCAAACAGATCTTTGGCAGCTTTATCCTTACGAGACCCTTATTAGACAAGTGGAAGAGAAACGTTTTTCAAGTATGACGGGCCAAACATCAAAGCCATTTGTTCACAAACAAAATGGATTTATGAATGAATCAGAAGACATATTATGGAGCGACGAAATACCGATATTCATTGCACGTATCCCACTGGGTTGCATCCGTTGTCGTTGTGGTGCTTCGCTTGCTACTGAGCCATTGAGAAATCCACGTATTTTGCGGTTTTGGCCTGAGATCTGGATCTCAAACGAATCGGCCGGGCAAGTACGTATCAGCTAGAGCTCGGACAGTAGTTTCACACACACTAATAGACAACGGACCATCGAGTGGGAGGTGCAAAACTAAGGGGTTTGCATATTCAGGCGAAAGGAGAATTTGTGCCTCCGGGAAGCCCTCATTGGCGTACAAAACAAAAAAAGCAGATGAGATGGTAGCTTCAATCATCATCACGAAGGAAGTAATGAAGAAAGAAGAAGAGTAGATGATCACTGTATGTCGCACCGCTTCTGATACCTTTGGACAAATCGCTCTGCAGTGATGCAAATATATATGGCAAAAAGTACAAGTAGCAGAGTAGTGAATAAGAGGTGAATGAGAGAAAGCCTATACTCACGACTTCTAAATGTTAATTCGTTCAGGCTATCTTAACAAATTACAAATTAGTATGCCTATGGGGAATAAGTGTACCACGACAGAGATGTTCCTTAAAATACCTATCTGCCTTTTATTCAAATATGCAGAACTGCATTGCAGAGAACGACAAAGCAAATTTTTAAAGCAAAATTACTTAGGCTACCGACTTAAATATTGTTACACAGTTGTGATTCAATTGAACATTGAATTATTATTCAATACCTACAAGTTCAACATTCGCTGGAAGACATTGAAGAGAAGTTCAATCAAGCCAATAATTCCAGGCGCGTCATTATTCGTATAGGTATAGATTAGCTCAATTACTCTAAAAAAATACACTCCTAAAATCATAGTTTTAAATGAGTTAGAGAATTGATTGAAAGTTATAGTGCAGATATATAGTGTATATTGAACTTTCTAGCAAAGATTAATTCAGGTTGTTCAGGAAAATTTTTATGAAAGTAGCTCCACAAATACATATCATTTGCAACGAATTGTTTTTGCTCGAGATCTATTTTGTTGGTGTTCGTTTTTGCCGAAATTGGCCATTTTCTTTCTATATTTGTGTAAAATCTTATAATGTTGTTTGGAGTTGAAATAAGGTATTATACCTACGTTTTGAGTTGGGAACGATAAAATTGAGTTAATATGTCTATATGAGTAAAATACAAATTCTGAACAGCTTACTGAGAATTTTCTGCTAAAATTTGGTCAGTATTTATGCCTGTAGCTAGCTTCATATGAATTTTTAGAATTTTTGGAGTTGGTTGTTGATAGAGTTTTTTACCTTGCACTTCTGTATTTTTATCAAAGAGCTCAGTGAATACATCAATTTTACAACTAATTTCTCTTTTTGCTTGGGCCAGATTTTGGTTGATTTTTTTCTAGATTGTCTATCTTTCATCTGTATTCTACCTATAAAATTTTATAATTTTTGGAGTTGCAGTAGGTATTAATTTGGATTTGTTTTTAGATACAGGTCAAAAAGATGAATTATTTTGTATCTTATGATTAAAATAAAATGCAAATAATTGGTGGAATTTTTGGCTGAAATTTGTGTTGAGGGTACAAACATGTAATTCATTAGCTCATACAAAATTTTCATAAATTTTTGAAGTTGTTTTGTTGGGGTTTTCTTTATTTTTTCTTTAAAAAAAAAATCATTGTACGAGTACTTTGATTTTTGGCTTTGTCTTTTCAAGCAACAAGAACTATTGAAAAAGGTGCTTTTGTTTTAGGTGAAGCAAGTATCGGCGAGATATGAAATGATTGCTTGGATCTTTATCATTTAACAATGTATGGTTAATTATGATTATTTTGTGCTTTATGAGTATTTTCTTTCAAGTATACCCAACAAGGTTGTTTTTGAATTTTTAGTAGTTATTATTTTTTATTGTATTGTTGCAGCGAATTGATATGTTCGTGGATGAGCAAGCCCTTTTTGAGATTATTAGGTGTACTAGAGATGTCGATGTGGTAGTTATATATCAAGTAACAATGATTATGCTAAGAGTCCAAGGACTTGGACATATTTTTTGGTACTTTTTATTTATTGAAAAATAGATTTGAAGTACAATTCATTGTAAACAAATGCACTAGTGTATATGTGTAGTTTTTCTTTTAATGGTCACAATGTTATGATACACTGACGATTTTTCATATTTAGTATTATTTGAAGTTGAGTAATGAGATTATGAATACATACACTTTATTCTACCATACTTATAGCTACGCCGTATTGAGATATGTATGATACACATACAAATAATATATATATATATATATATAATATATACATATAATATATATATCCTTACAATATAAAAGTTTGTAAGGATTTACTATTCACAAAATGAATAGTGAGGGAGAAATGAATAGTAGATTGATCCACTCACCATGCACCCACTATCCACCTCATCCTACGCCAATACATGCATCCTCCTCATCAACCCCCCCATTCCACCTCAGCCAACAAAACTCCCATTACACGCTCCTGTACGTTACCCTAAAACCCTAACCCGTATTCTCCTCCTCGGAATGAAGCTTCTAGCCTGCTACCCTTCTCTTTCTCTATCATCAAGAATACTCTGCTACCCTTGCTCCTACCATCAGTCCATCTAATTATTGCGAAAATGATGATCTTGATCAATATCATGAGCTCAAACAAATGATGTGAGATGTGAGGATGATATGAATCATGTGATGTGAGAATGATGATGATTTATCTGTTAGTAGAATTGAAGAAAAAGAAATGAAAGAAACGGATTTTATTTCCTTGGGTCAGAAAGAGGAATCAAAAGGCGGGAAGTATTACCCCTAAGTAACGGTATTATATTCCTTACCCCCCTGAGTCTTTACCAAACAAACATTAATGGAGTGGGCTAATTGAAACCGTTAACTTGGATAAAAAAAACCATAACAAACACGCCCTTAGATATTATGAAGCTACTATTTCTTCTGTTTATCAAAAAAGTAAACATTGCTAGATTTGTTGTACTCCCTCCGTTATACGAAGTTCCTGCCACTTATCTCATATGGACGTTTCATGAAAATCCTGTCACTTCCACTTTATTCCATTTTAGGAAACTTTATATTAATTCTTTAATTGTGGTGGTCCATCATGTGGAACCCATTATTCCACTTGCAACACACTCATATACATTAAACAATACAATTTTATTTGTTTATCTCTCCAATCTAAATCTACTTTGTAACCCCACTTTCCTTATTATTTTCGTTTTCATATTTTAGATCTAAATAGTGTATGGCACGTTCTTGGTGAAACGGAGGGAGTGTGTCACTTTGAATGGATAATTTATTACTTCCTTCGTTTTTTAAAAATCGCCTCACTTTGGTTTTTTCGAAAATCGGGGCAAAATTTGGTGAGTGATGAGGTGTGTAAGTGGGGACCAAAAAAGAGAGATAGAGTAATTAAAGTATGTGTATTGATTAATATTTTAATAAAGTAGTGGGAGAAAAAATAGTATTTTAATTGTGGTCCCCACATAAAAGAGAGAAGAATAAATATTTTAATTGTTGTCCCCACAACAAAATTGAAAAGAAATCAAAGTGAGACAATTATTATGAAATTTTTCTAAAAAAAAAATTGAGGTAATTTTTAAGAAACGGAGAAAGTAAATAATTTCGTGACCATTCTCGTCTACATAAACCTTGAAAAAAGAGGGAAAAAATTGAATGATAAGCCCAATTCCAATTTATATGAAACAAGTTATGGCCCAAATACAAAATTTGATAGTTGAGCCTGCCTTGCTCCCCCTTCCCCGACCCTTCTCTAGAAACATTCTCCATTTCCATCATTCTACGAAGGCCATACTTGTTGTGTTAGCGGGTCAACATGTCAAGGCAATTAGTGCGGAATTTTTTCCCCGCGAAAAGAAGTCTAACGCCCTAACATTAGAAAAGTTTAAAATAAGATTGAGAGATAGCTCAAGTAGTTAAACATTTTTCCCCAGTTTCAATGATTTCGGGATCGATTCTCACCCCGCCCTTATGACACTCTTAACACAAAAAAAGAGGTTTAAAATGAGTTTAGGCTTCAAGCCTCATACCAATATACAATCCCCATAATAAATGTCCATGACATAAAAGGGGGTGGGGAAAAATTTGTTACAGGTTCATTGGCGAGTAAAGGCCCTACAATTAGATTAAGGAAATTATTACAGATATTCTTGTYTTTTTTGACTTTTTTTCAAAATATACCTGATATTTTCAAAGCATTTTGAAATGCCTCCGTGTTATGAAAAATGGGCAAAATCTGAGTTTTTAACAAAAAATGTTAATTGAAATATAATGGTGTTAGTTTAATACTCTTAATTGAGTAATTCACCTTCTAAATGGCAACTTGCCACTATGTCAAGTTAACCCACTATGTCAAGTTAACCTCATCAAATTCTCCACCTTAATTGAGTAATTAACTCAATTTCTCTCTCTCTCTGAATTGTGTTTGTTCCCCAACAACAACCCACCTTTTTCCGATATATATACTCACTCCATTCCGATTTATCTTTTATGTTTGTAAAATTGCATGTCAATTAAGGGAAATTAGTATTTGAATAAAATACATTGGTATTACTTGGAAATTGTATTATTCTTTTTAATTNAAAGAAAACATGTATTTGAGAAAAGTGTTTTCTTTGTTACAACAAATAAAACATCTATTTGTGATAGGTGTTTTCTTTGGATCTACCCAAAGAAAACACCTATCTTTAAGAAGGGTTTTGTTTGTTACAATGTAAGAAAACACCTCTCTATAGGTGTTCTCTTACATGTAAGAGAACACTGAGCTAAAGAACCCCTATAGGTGTTCTCTTAGGTTATTTAATTTTTAGGGGTTTTCTTAGGCCATTTTTGTAGTAGTGATTTCTTCTGTTTATCAAAAAAGTAAACATTGCTAGATTTGTTGTACTCCCTCTGTTACACGAAGTTCCTGCCACTTATCTCATATGGACGTTTCATGAAGATCCTGTCACTTCCACTTTATTCCATTTTAGGAAACTTTATATTAATTCTTTAATTGTGGTGGTCCATCATGTGGAACCCATTATTCCACCTGCAACACACTCATATACATTAATCAATACAATTTTATTTGTTTATCTCTCCAATCTAAATCTACTTTGTAACCCCACTTTCCTTATTATTTTAGTTTTCATATTTTAGATCTAAATAGTGTATGGCACGTTCTTGGTGGAACGGAGGAAGTATGTCACTTTGAATGGATAATTTATTACTTCCTTCGTTTCTTAAAAATCGCCTCACTTTGGTTTTTTTGAAAATCGGGGCAAAATTTGGTGAGTGATGAGGTGTGTAAGTGGGGACCAAAAAAGAGAGATAGAGTGATTAAAGTATGTGTATTGATTAATATTTTAATAAAGTAGTGGGAGAAAAAATAGTATTTTAATTGTGGTCCCCACATAAAAGAGAAAAGAATAAATATTTTAATAGTGATCCCCACAACAAAATTGAAAAGAAAGTAAAGTGAGACAATTATTATGAAATTTTCCTAAAAGAAAATTGAGGCAATTTTTAAGAAACGGAGAAAGTAAATAATTTCGTGACCGTTCTCGTCTACATAAACCTTGAAAAAAGAGGGAAAAAATTGAATGATAAGCCCAATTCCAATTTATATGAAACAAGTTATGACCCAAATACAAAATTTGATAGTTGAGCTTGCCTTCAAAGTCTATATTATACAAACCCCCTACATTGCAAGTTACAACCCCCCTAATATATACGTGCCTTTTTTTTCCATTGCTTTTATTAGTTGTCAAATATTTATATCTATCTAATTTTATTTAATTAATGATTTTTTATTTTTTTTAAAGAAAAAAAATCATGAGTGAGAGATAATAGGGGGAGGAGAATAAATCATGTGCCACATAAGCTAGGGGGAGGGGGTTGTATTTTTCTAGGTAGAGGGGATTGTACCTAATAATTTGCGGCCTGCCTTGCTCCCCCTTCCCCGACCCTTCTCTAGAAACATTCTCCATTTCCATCATTCTACGAAGGCCATACTTATTGTGTTAGTGGGTCAACATGTCAAGGCAATTAGTGTGGAATTTTTTCCCCGCGAAAAGAAGCCTGACGCCTTAACATTAGAAAAGTTTAAAATGAGATTGAGGGATAGCTCAAGTAGTTAAACCTTTTTCCCTAATTTCAGTGATTTCGAGATCGATTCTCACCCTGCCCTTATGACACTCTTAAAGCAAAAAAAAAAAACGAGGTTTAAAATGAGTTTAGGCTTCAAGCCTCATACCAATATACAATCTCCATAATAAATGTCCATGACATAAAAGGGGGTGGGGAAAAATTTGTTACAGGTTCATTGGCGCGTAAAGGCCCTACAATTAGATTAGGGAAATTATTACAGATATCTTTTTGTTTTTTGACTTTTTTTTTAAAATATACATGATCTTTTCAAAAAATTTTGAAATGCCTCTGTGTTATGAAAAATGGCCAAAATCTGAGTTTTTAACAAAAAATGTTAATTGAAATATAACGATGTTAGTTTAATACTCTTAATTGAGTAATTCACCTTCTAAATGGCAACTTGCCACTATGTCAAGTTAACCTCATCAAATTCTCCACCTTAATTGAGTAATTAACTCAATCTCTCTCTCTCTCTGAATTGTGTTTGTTCCCCAACAACAACCCACCTTTTTCCGATATATATACTCACTCCGTTCCGATTTATCTTTTATGTTTGTAAAATTGCATGTCAATTAAGGGAAATTAGTATTTGAATAAAATACATTGGTATTACTTGGAAATTGTATTATTCTTTTTAATTCATTTGAGATATGTATACTAAAATTAAATTGAATTAAAAATGCTTGGAGGAGATTAGTTTGAGTGAAAATTCGAGAATAAAGGGCAAATAATTAAGGTGTAATATGAGAAATTTAGGAGTAAAAGTTACATTAACATGTAAAAGAGTAAAGTAAAAAAAAGAAAACGTAAAGAATAAAAGAGAACATTAAAAAAGAAAACGTAAAAAATTAATTGTAACGGAGGGAGTATACGTCAACCTCACCATTTTCATCCACCATTACAACTCCACCATCAACCAGTTCAGCAACACAACCATCTCCAGTTCTCCACCAAACCACCCAATTTTCTCTCTCCTCTTCTCTTTCCAACACCTAATTTGCAATAAAATCAACAAAAATCTTAAGAAAAACAATGATAATTCGCAGCAAATTGAAATCAATGATAGTCAAAGGAGAACTTGTGTATGAAACGAGCGAAGGAGAGAACGGTCTGATATTAATCAGATCGGATGGTTCGACTTCATACAATCGGTAGTAATGTGATACTAATTTGATCGGATTTTCATTAGTGAAGGTTGATGATAGCATTGAGGTTGCCAAACAGAAAAGATGGTTACTGCAGTGATTAGTAGGAGAGAGAATGAGAATATGCAAACTTGAGGAGCCATTTTTTTGGGTTGTATTTAAGTGAATAATTGTATGACTCACCCTAAATAGAAAGCCTTGACATTATATATAGAAAAACAGATTACAACCTACGATTGTATAATTATAAGAGTGTTCCTTAGGCATATTACTCTACTAAGTTAAGTTAAGTTAAGTTCAGCTCCAATTAAGTGCAAAGAAACAAAGCCTTTAGGCAAAGAACTCACTGAAGCAAGAAACGACATGCTAGGATGGGCGACAAAAGTCGAACCGGCAAAGAAAGGAGTGTGTGTGATGTGACTCGACTGCCTGACGTCCTGAAAAAATCTACGTGGCGATGGGTTTGTAGGGGTCTAAGAGTAGACCGATGGCATGTTACTCTATTAGTATTGATCTCATGGTGGGATTGAGTCATGGTGGTATTGGATTGAATTTGGGGTGGGATCGGACTAGGTTCGAATGGGTTAGGTGGTTCAACTGAGATAGGTGGTTTGACTAGGTTGGGTGATCTGGTTTGAGGGAGGTTCATAGTTTGGGGGATTGGGTTAGGGGCTTAGGGCTTGGGTTGTAATGGCTATGGTTTGGTGGTTTTGGTGTTAATGGAGGGGGAGGAGATAGAATGTAGAAGGGGTCAAATGGTGTAAATGCCTTAATTAGGGGGTCAAATGGAGTTTAATTAATTAAGTAGGGGTCAAATGGGGCTAATTAATACTCTCTCCATTTCTTTTTACTTGCACCATTTCCTTTTTGGGAGTCAAAGTTAGTAAACTTTGACCAATTTTTTTGGCAAATTTATAATGTATAATATAGTCAAGTGAGATGTTGTTAGATTCGTCTTAATGTATAGTTTATTAATATCAAATTTTTATAATTTTCTAAACAATACAATTTAAGTTATTAGTAGTTAAAGTTATGTCTTGAAGAATGTGCAAAATGAAATGGTGCAAGTAAAAAGAAATGGAGGGAGTAAAANTTTTATGTTTGTAAAATTGCATGTCAATTAAGGGAAATTAGTATTTGAATAAAATACATTGGTATTACTTGGAAATTGTATTATTCTTTTTAATTTGTTTGAGATATGTATAGTAAAATTAAAGTGAATTAAAAATGCTTAGAGGAGATTAGTTTGGGTGAAAATTCGAGAATAAAGGGCAAATGATTAAGGTGTAATATGAGAAATTTAGGAGTAAAAGTTACATTAACATGTAAAAAAGTAAAGTATAAAAAAGGAAACGTAAAGAATAAAAGAGAACACTGAAAAAAAACGTAAAAAATAAATTGTAACGGAGGGAGTATACCTCAACCTTACCATCTTCATCCACCATTACAACTCCACCATCAACCAGCTCACCAACACAACCATCTCCACCAAACCACCCAATTTTTTCTCTCCTCTTCTCTTTCCAACACCTAATTTGCAATAAAATCAACAAAAATCTTAAAAAAAACAATGATAATTCTGAAATCAATGATAGTCAAAGGAGAACTTGTGCATGAAACGAGCGAAGGAGAGAACGGTCTGATATTAATCAGATCGGATGGTTCGACTCATACAATCGGTAGTAATGTGATACTAAATTACTAATTTGATACTAATTTGATCGGATTTTCATTAGTGAAGGTTGATGATAGCATTGAGGTTGCCAAACAAAAAAGATGGTTACTGCAGTGATTAGTAGGAGAGAGAATGAGAATATATATGCAAACTTGAGGAGCCATTTTTTTGGGTTGTATTTAAGTAAATAACTGAATGACTCACTCTAAATAGGAAGTCTTGGCATTATATATAGAGAAACAGATTACAATCTACGATTGTATAATTATAAGAGTGCTCCTTAGGCATATTACTCTATTAAGTTAAGTTAAGTTAAGTTAAGTTTAGCTCCAATTAAGTGCAAAGAAACAAAGCCTTTAGGCAAAGAACTAACTGAAGCAAGAAACGACATGCTTGGATGGGCGACAAAAGTCGAACCGGCAAAGAAAGGAGTGTGTGTGATGTGACTCGACTGCCTAAAGTTTGGTACAAATTTTGACATAAACACCTGACGTCCTGAAAAAGTCTACGTGGCCATGGGTTTATTTGTGGGGGTCTAAGAGTAGACCGACGACATGTTACTCTATTAGTATTGATCTCGTGGTGGGATTGAGTGATGGTGGTATTGGATTGAATTTGGGGTGGGATCGGACTAGGTTCGAATGGGTTAGGTGGTTCTACTGAGATAGGTGGTTTGACTAGGTTGGGTGATCTGGTTTGAGGGAGGTTCACAGTTTGGGGGATTCGGTTAGGGGCTTAGGGCTTGGGTTGTAATGGCTATGGTTTGGTGGTTGTGGTGTTAATGGAGGGGGAGGAGAGACAATGTTGAAGGGATCAAATGGTGTAAATGCCTTAATTAGGGGGTCAAATGGAGTTTAATTAATTAAGTAGGGGTCAAATAGGGTTAATTAATAAAATTTAACATCATTATATTTTCGATAACATTTTTTCCTCAAAATTCAAATTTTGACCCTTTTAAAAGTACAAAGACATTTTGAAATACGTCAAAAAAATTGTGTATAATTTGGAAAAATAGGTGAAAAACATAGGGTACGGTACTTATGATAATTTTCAATTAGATTATAGTGACTTTTTTAATCGTCTCTACAATGACTCCTTTGTATATTTTATATCAATATACTAATGAATAATACTCCGTAAGAATTATTATATCGAACGACCATATCTACGGTATCTAGGGGCTTTACAAGTGTAGTAAAACAAGAACAATGTTTAATAAATAACAATTCAAATCTAATTAGACGTTGAAATTTTCTTNAGAGGAATGAGAGAAAGCTATCAACCACACTCTAAATTAATTCGTTCAGCTCAACAATTACAAAGATGCCTTGGGGAATAAGTACCAACAGAATGTTGCCTTAAACACCTACAGGCCTTATTACAAATATGCCACTAACTGACATTGCAGAAAACGACAAAGCAAAATTAAAGCAAAATTACTTAGGCTACACTTAATACTCCCCCTCAAGCTGGAGAAGGATGAGACACAGACGCTCCAAGCTTGCGCAAAAGGTGATAGTGCGGCTTCACAGATAGATACTTAGTAAGAATATCAGCCACCTGAGCATGGGAGGGGACATGTTGAGTGATGATGGCACCGGAGTGATTCTTATCACGGATGTAATGGCAATTGACCTCAACATGTTTTGTGCGTTCATGAAGAACGGGATTAGCAGCGATAGCTAGAGCCGCTTGGTTGTCACAGAGCAGAATGATAGGGGGTAAACGAAGGAGACCCATATCCTTAAGCACAATAGAAAGCCAGGATATCTCACAAGTTGTCAAAGCCATGGCCCGATATTCGGCCTCGGCTGTGAAGCGAGCAACTACGGTTTGTTTCTTCGTTTTCCAAGAAATAGGAGAATTGCCAAGAAATATGCAATAACCACTAGTGGATCTGTGAGAGGAAGAGCAGCTAGCCCAGTCACTGTCACAGTATGCAGTGAGCTGAGCTGCAGAAGAGGAGGCAAGAAGAATGCCTTGAGATGGAGACCCTGCAAGGTACCTTAAGAGTCTCTTAGCTGCTTGCATATGGACAGTCGTCTGTTGGTGCATATATTGAGCCAGGACATGTACAAGAAAAGTGATATCCAGCCTTGTGATAGTTAAGTATATAAGCTTGCCTAGCAACCGCTGATAAGTACTAGGATCGGGTAAGGGATCACCTTTGTCAGGTGTCAATTTCAAGTGCACATCCATGGGCAGTTTCAAGGGAGTAGCAGATTGCATACCAAATTCTTTCAAGATATCCAATGTGTATTTCTTCTGAGAGACAAAGAAACCATTTGTAGATCGTTCAACCTCCAAACCCAAAAAATAAGTAACAGCCCCCAAGTCTTTCATATGGAACTGCTGAGATAAGAGAGACTTCAGGTCATTAATGGTGGCTTGACAGTTGCCAGTAATCAACAGATCATCGAAA
This sequence comes from Bassia scoparia, assembly GCA_008642245.1. NCBI lineage: Eukaryota > Viridiplantae > Streptophyta > Magnoliopsida > Caryophyllales > Amaranthaceae > Bassia > Bassia scoparia. Next base: position 97,335 of record SNQN01000637.1, read on the forward strand.
TAAATGAGAATGAGGGTGATGACAGAAGTAACGTGCTTGTAGAAGAGACTATAATCAGATTTGGATTGAAGGAAGCCAATGTGATGAAGAGTAATGGAGAGCTTAAGGAACCATTGTTGTGGGGCTTGCTTTAAGCCATACAAAGATTTGTTAAGCTTGCAAACAACATGAGATGAAGTAGACCGCGGTTTGTACTCCCCCTAACAAACAGCAATTCTACTGCCCAAACCCGAGTAGCCTTGAGGCATTGTCATGTAGACAATCTCGTCAAGATCACCATGTAAGAAGGCGTTGGTAACATCCATTTGCATTGTTATCCAATCCTTTAGAGCAGCTATAGCAAGCAACGCCCGAACTGTGGTCATTTTAGCCACAGGGGCAAACGTCTCAGCAAAGTCAATGCCGTGCACCTGTTTGCAGCCTAGTATGACCAAACGTGACTTGTAGCATTTAATTTGACCATTCGGAAGATACTTTGTCTTGTATAACCACTTACAACCAATAGCTCGTTTATCAGATGGAAGTGTTGTGATTGTCCAAGTATTATTCTCTTCGAGAGCATCTAGCTCCTTGTTCATGGCAGCTACCTGGTGAGGGTGCTTCACAACATGTTTGAAATGAACTGGATCAGAAGATCTAGTAAGGGCAGTAAGAAAGCAAAAGAATTGTGGCTGAACAGTAAGAGAAGCCATGTTGGAAACATGAGAGGAAGATTGATGTCCAGGAATAACATAGTCTGTTAACCAAGCAGGAGATTTTTGAGGTCTGTTGGATTTGCGTGGTGGTGGAGGAGGTGGGGGTGGTGGAATAGGAGAAGAAGATATCGGAGACACAGGGGATGTTGGAGTAGGGTCTGAACCCTCATTGTCAAATTCATCATCATATGTGGCTGGATGAGGTTGAGGCATAGAGATAGGAATTGGATTCATATAGGGAGAATTCTTGTCAAGGAAGGGAAAAACATTTTCATGAAAACGAACATCCCTGGAGATGAAATTCTGCATATTGAGCAAATTCATGAGTTTGTAACCTTTTTGAGTGGGTGGGTACCCTAGAAACACACAAGGGACCACCCTTGGGGCTAATTAATCTGTGGTGTGAGCTGGATTTGAGGAAAAAGCAAGACAACCAAAAACCTTGAGATTCTCGTACAAGGGAGGTTGATTATGTAAGACTTCAAAAGGTGTCTTGTTATGTAAGACAGGGGTCGGTAGCCGATTGATTAAGTAGGCTGCAGTCATGATACAATCACCCCAATAAGAGGATGGCAGGCCAGATTGAAAACGTAGAGCTCGACCAATCTCAAGGACATGTCTGTGTTTGCGCTCAACTCTGGCATTTTGTTGAGGTCGGCCAACACAAGACATTTGATGAACAATGCCAAGTGTGGCAAATAATTTCTTGCATTGACCATCATCCAATTCAGTAGCATTGTCCGTGCGAATGACCTTCAATTTTTTTATCAAATTGAGTTGCTGCATAGTTGGCAAAAGTTTGAATAATGGTAATGAACTCGGATTTATGTTGCATAAGATGCACCCATGTCATGCGAGTGCAATCATCAACAATAGTGAGAAAGAAACGATACTTTTGTCTAGTACACACTCTGTAGGGGCCCCAAGTATCGATGTACAGCAAGGCAAAAGGTGTGGTTTCATGTGAGGAGCTGTGTTCAAAAGGAAGTTTTGTGAACTTGGCCATTGGACAAGTAAGACATATATTATCGTGATAATTGATTAGGGAGTTGAGAGCAGGTATGTATTTTATTTTGGAGGAAGGGGCATGACTAAGTCGATGGTGCCATAGGTTATACTCATCAGATTTGGATGTGAGATTGCAGGAGACAACAGAGGATTGGTGTGAAGGCTCAGACACCAGATAATACAAACCTTGCCTGGCCTGACCAACAACCTTAATATCCTTAGTAACGGAGTCAATGATAGCACAATTGTCAGACTAGAACAGAACATCAGCTTTGTTGTCTTTGGCAAGCTTTTGAATGGATAGAAGGTTGTTGTGAAATTGCTGAATATAGAGAACATTGTGAAGCGTCAGGCCACCAGCAAGATGGACATCACCAATATGAGTAATCGCAATAGAGGCTCCTGTAGGTAGAGTGATTTTGTAATTGGATGGAGCAGTCCTGAGGTTGGAAAGAAGATGATATGTGCCTGTCATGTGATTAGTCGCACCCGAGTCCAAAATCCATTCATTAGAATGTGAGACAGTAGCATGACATGAAATCATTCCAGAAAAGGGCTGTCACACTCAACAGGAGAAGCATCAGATTCTTGAGGTAAAATTGCAGAAGAAGGAACATACTTCAGGATATGCTCGAGCTATTGAGGAGTGAAAGTAACAGAACCAGCCTCAGAGGTAGAGTCACTGATATGGACAGCTGCATTAGCCATTTTGAAACCACCATGTCCAGGAGATTTGGCAGTGGTGTGTTGGCGCATTTGAGGAGTGGAGGATGGTTGTATGTGCTTGTGATGCCACTTAGGGTATCCAACAACCTTCCAACATTTAGAAGCAACATGACCCTTAATACCACAGACACTGCATTGAGTCACTCGATCACAATTACTACGCACATTCAGGCAGCAATATCATCTGGAAGAGTAGAGGATGTTAACAGATCCCATTGGGATTCTTCTTGTTGTATGGCTGCACAAGCAGTATCAACAGAAGGGAGGGGAGTCATCATAAGCAATTGACTCCGTTGAGCAGAGTAAACATCATCAAGCCCATTAAGAAATTGAAACAACCTAGACTCCTCCTTCTAAGTCTCCAAAGCAGTAAGAAACGCAGTGATATCAGGGGCAGCAGTAGTGATAACAGGCAATAGATGCATGGTTTCTAACTCCTCCCACAAGCTACGAAGAGAAGTATAATAATCATTGATTGGACTACCATTTTGTTTCAACGCAAACAGATCTTTGGCGAGCTTATACTTACGAGACCCATTAGACAAGGAGAAACGTTTTTCAAGTTGACGCCAAACATCAAAAGCATTGTTCACAAACAAAATGGATTTATGAATAGAATCAGAGACATTATTATGGAGCCACGAAATTACCATATCATTGCACGTATCCCACTGGGTTGCATCCGTGTCGTTGGTGGTGCTGCGCTTCACTGAGCCATTGAGAAATCCAATTTTGCGTTTGGCCGAGATCTGGATCTCAAACGATCGCCGCCAAGTACGATAATCAGCAGATCCGGTAAGTTTCACAACACTAATAGACAACGGACCATCAGATGGATGCAAAAACAAGGGGTTTTGCATATCGGCGAAGGAGAATTTGCCTCCGGAACCCATTGGGACAAAACAAAAAACAGAGAGAGGTAGCTTACAATCTCACGAAGGAAGAAATGAAAGAAAGAAGAAGAGAGAAAAGATCACTGTATGTGCAGCTCTGATACCATGTTGACAAATCTGCAGTGATGCAAAATATAGTGCAAAAAGTACAAAGTAGCAGAGAGGAATAAGAGGAATGAGAGAAAGCTATCAACCACACTCTAAATTAATTCGTTCAGCTCAACAATTACAAAGATGCCTTGGGGAATAAGTACCAACAGAATGTTGCCTTAAACACCTACATGCCTTATTACAAATATGCCACTAACTGACATTGCAGAGAACGACAAAGCAAAATTAAAGCAAAATTACTTAGGCTACCCTTAATAGTTACACATTGATTCAATGAACATGAATATTATTCCAAGCCAACAAGTTCCATTCGCTGGAAGACATCGAAGAGAAGTTCAATCAAGCAACATATTCCAGGCCATTATTCGAATAAGGTAAACTCAATTACTCTAAAAAAACACCCTAAAATCATGATTTTAATTAGAGAATTGATTGAGTTTATGCAATTTAGATAGTTTGAACTTTACAAAAGATTAATTCAGGTTGTTCAAATTTTTTATGAAAGAGCCCAACAAAACATCATTTTGCAACGAATRGTTCTCTTTGCTCGGGATCTATTTTTGGGTAGTTCGTTTTTCCGAATTGGCCATTTTTCTTTTCTATATTTGTGTAAAATCTTATAATTTTTGGAGTTGAATAAGGTATTATACTACGTTTTTGGGAACCGATTAAAATTGAGTTAATATGTCTATTATGAGTAAAATACAAATTCTGAACAGTTGACTGAGAATTTTCTGCTAAAATTTTGGTCGAGTATTATATGCCTAGTAGGCTAGCTTCATATGAATTTTAGAATTTTTGGAGTTGTTTTGATAGAGTTTTTTACCCTTGCACTTCTGTATTTTATCAAAGAGCTCAGTAAWACATCAATTTACAACTAATTTTTCTCTTTGCTTGGGCCAGATTTTTGGTTGATTTTTTTTCTAGATTGTCTATCTTTCATACTGTATCTACCTATAAAATTTTATAATTTTTGGAGTTGAGTAGGTATTAATTTGGATTTGTTTTTAGAAACAGGTCAAAAAATGAATTATTTTGTATCTTATGATTAAAATAAAATTGCAAARAATTGGCTGGGAATTTTTGGCTGAAATTTTGGTTGAGGGTTACAAACATGTAATTCTAGCTCCATACAAATTTTCATAAATTTTGAAGTTGTTTTGTTGGGGTTTTCTTTATTTTTTCTTTAAAAAAAAAATCATTGTACGAGTACTTTGATTTGGCTTTGTCTTTCAAGCAACAAGGAAACTAGTTGAAAAAGGTGCTTTTGTTTTAGGTGAAGCAAGTATCGGCGAGATATGAATGATTGCTGGATCTTTATCATTTAACAATGTTGGTATAATTATGATTTATTTGTGTCTATGAGTATTTTTCTTTCAGTGATACCCAACAAGGTTGTTTTGAATTTTTAGTTATTTATTTTTTTATTGTTGTTTTTTTTGCAGCGAATTGATATTGGTTCGTGGATGAGCAAGCCCTTTTTGAGATTATTAGGTGTACTAAGAATGTCGATTGTGTATGTTATGATATTCAAGTAAACAATGATATGCTAGAGATCCAAGGACTTGGACATATTTTTTGGTACTTTTTATTTATTGAAAAATAGGATTTGAAGTACAATTCATTGTAAAACTATTACAGCCTAGTGTATATGTGGTAGTTTTTTCTTTTAATGGTCACAATGTATGATACACTGACGATTTTTCAATATTTAGTATTATTTTGAAGTTGAGTAATGAGATTATGAATACATACACTTTATTCTACCTACTTATAGCTACGCGTATTGAGATATGTATGGATACACATACAAATTGATANTATCTACGGTATCTAGGGGCTTTACAAGTGTAGTAAAACAAGAACAATGTTTAATAAATAACAATTCAAATCTAATTAGACGTTGAAATTTTCTTTCTTGAGAGTAAGACATTAAACAATTTGTTTGGATCTTCTTCGATTGTACAATGGACAYCTTTAGTTTACTGCCTCTTCAAGTATGTGACGACATGAGTACGTATCAAATCAGAATATTTTCCAATCAACAATAATACTAATTAATTTAACCAAATCACTTTATTAATTTAGCTTTCATCTTTGATCTTGCTTCTCACCTTTTCTTCCGTACCACTAATTATATCACAACTTTTCAGTTTTCCTTAATTTATCATGGAACTCTTCTTTGTTAAACACCATTCCAAACCTAATTACTACAAACATGCACATACGTTATGRCTCATAATAWCAATTTTTCTGCTGCGGTCTCCTCTTTTAGTGGGTGCACAATACTTTCATGTCAACCACCACCACAATAATTCGGACCGAAACTCGAACCCTCTCTACCTCGGAATGGCGTTTGCGGCTGCCACCACCTTCATCATTGTCGTCTTCATCACCGTGAATATCTACTGCAAGTCCAGCCCGGCGTCCCGGGTACGGGCCGATGATGGGCTGGGCCGGCGGGCCAGTGTCGGGCTTGATCCATRGGTGGTGGAGACRTTCCCCGTGTTCAAGTACTCCGAGGTGGCGGCCCACAGGGTAGATACGGGGATGCTGGAGTGCGCAGTGTGCCTGAGCCCGTTCGAGGCGGATGATGATGAGAAGCTGCGCTTGCTGCCCAAGTGCAACCACGTATTCCACGTGAGTTGCGTGGACCCGTGGCTCAAGGATCACTCTACGTGTCCTCTTTGCAGGGCTGACCTTGCGCCGGAATCTGATGTATTGACTCAGCCCGACTCGGGCCAAGGTATTGAGTCGGGCGGAACTAGCAGGGAGGCTGTCGAGGTCAACGATGATAATGTGTTTGAGGTGAGGGGGGACATTGAGGAGGGACAWGTTGGGAAAATATACAAGAGGTGGAAGTCAARGGGACACGTGGCCCAACTCGAACGGGTGAACGAGGATAATTGGAAAAYGTTCACTTTAAAATTACCGGAGGAGAGGATGAAGAAACTTGGTGAGAAATCAAGCAAGTTTAAACGAACWAGAAGTTCTTTTTAAGTYCCGAATACATRCTTCYTATCAAAATAAATYCAARAATCTTCATATTTGTTTMCGATTGAAATAATGCAGCGATATATAATAAGCATATATATACTTCGTATATGATATACTTTGTGAGTAATATATATGGATTAATGATGCGTAAAAGGAAGACTAGTGTACTCCAAACATAGTAGTTTAAGTTTGAAGGTAGAGGAGTGTGCAGAACTTTGAGGGAGTTGATCACATGTACATTTTACTAGCTAGTGTGTGTTTGTGTGACTGTGTGTAGTATATATAGGAATATAGGATATTATCTGGGTGTAAATTGTCACGTTGAATACACGTATTATTGTGTTTCTTCTTTTGTTTTGATGTTACACACTTGTGTATTCATTTTTCGTATGATTGACTGATATCGGTATGATATATACTCTGTATATATCGGTATGATATATACTCTGTATACAATTTTTTATCGACTAATGAAATAACGTGACAAACAACTTGTACAAAACTATACGAAAAAAACTTAATTATTTAGTAATCCGTAGTTTATTTTGTCTCCTCTATTTTTTATTTGCCTGAACAAAAGTTCATGGTCAATTAGTGATTGAGTGCACGTAAATAGTTTATTAGTTTTACATGATAATACAAATAAAAGTAAAACTTCAATGTAAAGTGTGTTTGTTTAACATAAAAAGAGTTTGACCTCACCATTGTGTGACAAGGCCAGTGCAATGTCAAWTTTCGACCATGACGATTCATATTTATCTAAAGATGAGTCAATTGCGTTAGCTTGAATTGGTGAAGTTAAGTAGTCTTTCAAGTGAAGCAAGATGAGTCATGACGATTCATATGTAGTTATGTACTTCGTATAGTAATTTGACCAAATTGATTGGCAGTTTTCGTTCAAAATTTAAATCATTAATAATTTTCGTCAATTGGTTAGGAATRCATTATTTCTAAAATCTTTCTATAATAATGTAATCGTAAATCGTTATACTATATGAAAAACAAAAGTATGAAATTCAAGTCTCATTAAATGTAGAAACTTTTACTAAATAGGAGATTCACTGACTATAAGCCACCCAACCATGTTTATCTATACCATAACTTACCACAAAATAAAGTTATCACATCAAAACAATTACAATGAAGTTTTAAAGTTCTTATTTAATTAAGATGTCATTACAATAGCCACTGAGTCAAGCACCGTCCTAAGAGAACAACAATTTATATCTTTAATTAGTGTCGAAATGTTCTTTCTTGAGAGCAATGCATTATCTATCAATTTCCACGAATATTCTTGAATATGATACTAGCTATTACTAGTAGTATTACAACTAATTGATTGGTGCAATACTGCAATGATGATTGGGACTGTATTTGGTGGGGAGAACGCGTGTTCGATCCCCGCTACAACAATTAAGAGGGAATTTAGTGAACCTAATCACCCACAACTGAACTTTGAATCTAAATTAATCCAAAAGGTGTATCGGATGGAAAATAAAAACAAAAAACTAGTAGTATTACAAGTATTTATAAACATCAAATGCATATGAAGACATTTAGTTTTTTTATTGTTCGTATGAACATAAATATTCCAAATTAAGTCGCACAATAAAATTCAATTAAATTACTTTTCATATTCTTATATAAAACTAATAACATCACTTGTCATATTAGATTTTTCACTTGATCGGATCTTCTCCCTTACGTGGGATTCGAGTATTCGACTATCATATTAACTTATTAAGGTTCCTTAATTCATGTCAACTCCTTCAATTTCGAATTTTGATCATGATACTCTATTAAATAAACACCATCTAAAAACTTGTACRAAACATGCAACTAGGTTTATTTCACTATATCACATTGTTACTTGTATCTCCTTCATTAGTGATCTCCCAATATGTAGACCATGAAAATTTCCACCCAAACTCTAACCCTCTTTTTATGGGAATCTCGTTCGCGGTCGCRACCATCTTAGTGGTTGTCATCTTCATCGTCCTCAACATTTGTTGTCGACAACATATACAGGCCCGAGTTCGGGCCGATGATGGGCTAGGGAAACGGGCCGAAATCGGGCTGGACCCTTCGGTATTGAAAACCTTCCCTGTGTTCAAGTACTCCGCGGTGGAGGGCCAAAGGGCTGACACGGGCCCACTAGAGTGCGCGGTGTGCCTCAGCCCATTCGAGGTGGATGATGATGAGGAGCTCCGCTTGTTGCCAAAGTGCAGCCACATCTTCCACGTGGGATGCGTGGACCCTTGGCTCAAGCATCACACCACATGTCCGCTTTGTAGGACTGACCTTGTGCCGGAATCGGATAAGTCGACCCAGCCCAACCCCGGGCAAGTCCCTGAGTTGGGCAGAAGGGAGGAGGGAGTCGAAGTCAACGATAGTGATGTTGTATTAGGGTTGACGGGGCTGAGGGGTGACGTTGAGGAAGGGCAGTTTGGGAAATTAAAGAGGTGGAAGTCAACGGGACACGTGGCGGAAGGGGAATGTTGGAAGAGGTTCACGTTGAATTTGCCAGAGGAGAAGATGAAGAAACTTGGTGAAGAATATGGCAAATTACAAAGAAGTAGAAGCTCTTAAAAGATTTGCATAAAGGAATGATGTATAATTGTATATGCATTAATGCATGTATTGCTATTATGCCTATTAACGTGGTTCGTGTTTTGAACGTTTGTGAAAGAGCCTAATTGATAATATGTGACTAAATATGTGCTCACAAATGACCTTGTAATTAAAACAGATCAGACTGTACATAATTAAGAAATGAAAAGGATTGTTCATGTTGTGCTTTCAATTATTTTACAAATGAAAACCAAGCTAAGTTTAAGCAGCTGCTTCCTTAGCTCTTCTCTTATGTAGCTCTAGCTAGTACATAAGTTGGCTAGAAATTGGAGGCTCATATTACTTCCTCTCTTTGTTAAAATTAAAAATTGCCTCACTTTGATTATTTTAGAAACCGAGGCAAAATTTGGTAGAGTGATGAGTTATGTAAGTGGAGACCAAAAAAGGGTGATAAAAGAATTAAAGTAGGTATATTGGTGAATATTTTAATAAAGTAAATGTAGAAAAATGAGTATTTTAATTGTGATCCCTATATAAAAGAGAGAAATTTGAGTATTTTAATTGCGGTTTCCATTTCAAAATTCGGAAAAGAAAACAAAATGAGGCAATTATTGTGAAATTTTCCTAAAAATAAAGTGAGACCATTTTTATGACTCCTTGGCACCTGCACAAAGGAGAATAATCCTTTTCGGATTATCTTCCCTCCAATGTTTAAGTAAGTATTGGAATAATAAGGGAATAACAACCACTAACTTGAGAGCATAGCTCACTACTTTCTCTCTCGAATTAGCACTTGTTATTCCTTATTATTTCAAGTTATTCCTTATTATTTCAATACTTACTTAAGCATCAGAGGGGAGATAATCCGAAAAGGATTATTCTCCTTTGTGCAGGTGTCAAGCAACCGTAGCACATCGAGGGTGCGAAGGTCCAAGGAGTGCTAAGAGCTTTGACTAGATTTAGGTCCCATCTTTGCTTGATAGGATGGAGGAAGTGCCAAGGCCGCCCTATCATACGTTCAATAGAGGTCAGCTCTCTAGAGATATCATTGACGGAAGCCTTCACCTTTCTCTCAACCCAGAAACTGAGAAAATATTGTAGCAAAGTCCGATTCACTTGCTACAACGGTTTTGATTGTAATTATTTTTTGGGAATTTCTACGTGGTACCCCTGGAAAGTTGCAAATTCTATAAAATACCCCCATTTTTTTGGCCTTCCATGGTGTACCCTTACTATTATCATCATTAACACGCAATAACCTTACTATAATGACATGACTAACGATGCTTAACGTCTGTTTAATAAGCCTAACTATGGTTAACTTGCATTAATATCTAACTAAACTATATAATCTAAACTTAATTACGTTTCCCTCCTTTCTATTCCTTTGTATTCTGTTTGAAAATAATTAGCCCCATTTGACTTTTGTCCAATTCCATTCCAGGTCAAATTCCTTCGAAATCTGCAGCAGAGTTGTCTCTTCAACGTGTAGGAGATCGAGTCCCAAGTTTTGCGCCATTAACAATCACAGACAATGAATGCGCAATCCCCAAATTCGCAAAGTTAGGGTTTCTCGCACTTCGCATAATTTAAAAAGGGGTTTTTACCTGTGTTGTCATTGTTGAATTGTAGTTGTTAGCTTGACGAAGTTGGGTTCTAGTGATACTGTTGTAGTCTTTACTCATGTAGTAGTCATTATAATTGGTTATTAATTCGTATGTTATAAATTCAGTTGATGACATTGTACTAGGATAAGTAATCGTTTATTTCAATCAATGCATTGGAATTCAATTCAAAGGAGTATTCAATTCAAAAGGTTGATGAATACCGAGAAATACAGAAAGCTTGATCAATTCAAAAGGTAGTATTCAATTCAAAAGGTTGATCAGTACCAGAAATACATCATTCAAAAAGCCAAATACTTGCAATTACATGTTCCAAAACGTATGTGTTAAACATGTTCAAAAGAAAGTGATCAAGCAACTTAATTAAGCTAACAACTCTAAGCAACTACTGTAAACTAGCAATCCTGGCCTCTATCTTCTGCTTTTGGCAAGCCAACTTGGAGAGTGTTGTTGAAGTGATGGAGGAGTCCCTTTTCTCGATTGGCTGAATGCTCAGTGGTAGTGACAGTCCTTGTGCTTGAAAGTAGTAGTCCTTGTTGTTGATAACCAACTCAGCTTGATTGACCTGTACTGCCTTGTGATTCAGATATCAACAGATCGATCATGTGTGATGGTTAGCTGTGCTTGTGGATCCTTCTCTTCGTGGATACCTTGCCTTTAGTGGTGCTAGTTCAGCCTTTCCTGAGAGATGTTGTTGCTTTTTCTCCTTCTTTATTAGCGCTCCTTTGCATGTACTGGCATTATGACCAGTAGCTTGTGCACTTGCCACATTGGATAGTTGTGCTCTCTTTCCCTTCTTGATTTCACCTTCTTCAGTCTAGCGGTTCCTACTGGGTCTTCCCACACTACGTTTCATTTCTGGTGGAATCAATTTGGGACATGGCAACTTAGGGCCATTGATCAGAGTCAGGGGATTGGACTAATGTTCCCTTTGTAGGCTCCTTAATACTTAGCAACACTATACCATTGACTCTCAATAAGGGGTCCTTATCATCATGCAAAATCGCTTTTATGGCATGCTACATGGAATCCCACTGACTTGCCATTTGCACATACACAAATTCTATTATTTGAAGACACAGGTAGCATGTCTGCCATCACTTATCTCATACTCACCTCTACTGCAGATAAGCATGACACATTCGAGAGTCTTGGTTAGAGACTCTATCATAAGCAACCACATTTGGGCATACACTGTCATCTCTCATTCTTCACAAACTTGCTGCCTTGTGCATGTCTCCCATTGCTGTGTGTTCTTCTAACACCTGCATACATCATAATACTAAAACACATCAATATCCATAAGCATCACAGTCAATCTATATACATCATACTAAATACATCATACTAAAAAAATAAATCATGCATCACAGTCACACTACCCATACATCATACTAAAACAAATCAATCAGCATAATTAAAACTGATCCATATACATGTTGTCAATGTTTAAAAGAAAACAACACAATCATGCTATAATTTACCTTCTAGGAGAGTGAGTATGGATAAGTTCTATCAACTCCAATTGGCTGTTGAAGCTTTCGACGAAGTTATTGTATTTTTCATCACTACATAAGTTGGGGTCAAATCTCCACTTGTTCCACTTGCCATTGATCCAATGTCCTTCAGCCATTTGATTGTTCCCAAACACACAATATTTCAAGTTGCTGCATGGCTTTTCTGAAGGGTATTCACTGCAAGAGTTTGCTACACCCCAAAACAATTGTGCATCAAAACTCCAGGAAAATCTTCTTGAATTCTTACAAGAGGTCTTGCAACAGTATCTCCTAGGAACTCGAGGCCAAACCTCATCCAAAACTTGGTCAATTCCCTGTGAGAAAGTGAAAACATAAAAATTAGTGATACAAACAAATATAAGCCAACATCTAATGACAATCAAAGAATGGAAATGCTTAACCTTGTCTGTCAGACATAATAGTCCAATCAAGACCTTCCAGAAGATGTGAGAGGAGCTCTTCAAATGGTGGAAAACCAAGACCAAATAGTCTTGTTTTTGAATCACACTACTGCAACAGCTACAGGGAATATTCATTATTCCCATCACAACCCTAGCAAGCATAAGCAAAACACACCAAATAATTGCCCTTGAGATGGAACCATGCAACTCCAATGTAGTCCCTGCATCCTTGGATTAATCCCATGTATGGAGCAGAAGCAATATGAATATTGAGTTGAATTGAAGAGGTCTGCCAGGTTGTTCCAACTGCTTGTCATCCACAAAAGGCAAATGATTGAGGATTCCTTGTGCTTAATAGCTCACAGTAGTATCACAAGGTTGTGTGGTGTGACTCATCATGACCCCCCTGACATTCTCCATGCTTTTTGCTCTCATTTTGTAAAAGAGTTGATGTGCACATTTTCAACCCAAACCTTTCCCACAGTAAAGCATCATAGCTTTGCCCTTTTATGTCAGGTGTGGCTCTAATGTCATCAATGAGCTTGGTTGCTGGCCCAATCCAGTTTACACATTGGGTTTTGCACCAATGTCCACACACTTATGCCCTTCAATCAGGCTTTTGATGGGCCAAAGTATTGTTACATCAGGTAATCTGCTTGCATGAATTTCACTAACCTAACATCTGCACACTCTGCTGGTGTAATCGTACCCTATCAGCTTTGATAAAACAACAAGAAAAGCCTTCTTGCAACACAATAATCCTCAAAACATCCTTGAAATGATCCTTATCACAAACAGTTGCCATGTCCTCAAAGTTATTTTTCCAATGTCAGTTCCTCATACATTGTTCCTTTTTGTATTTCTTACTACATGCCCTTCATTAATGTCAAAACCTCAGCTTGGGTCCAAATGGGACATCACCATCACAGTATACTCTGACTCAAAATATTCATGCACATTCTTCATCCTTCCAAATCTGTTAAGATCATATCCTGACTATCTCCTCAAATCATCAGGTTCATATTCACTTCAGAGTCTGAGCTGTCATCTGATTCCTCATAATACAACCTAATCCTGTCTTACCTTTGCTGTGCTCCTGACCTAACAACATCATCTGCCATCAACATTCTCACCAACTCTATCTTACACGCCAGCACAACCCTTCTTACTTTAGCAGTCTTAGACATTTTCTTGCCATGTTTGAATACAGGTTCTTTTGGAGGTTTTCCTTTGTTACTGGAAGTGTTAGGTGGAGGTGACAAATTGGTGAGTGTTGTGTGGATTTTTGGTTGGCAATTGATCAAACTCCTCTGGAGTTATGACCACAGGTTCGAAATCATACCATAAACTCTAACCTATAGTACTCCTCTGTGCAATCATGTAAAGTTTGAATTAGAGAGGTGATGTGGAATTTCTTCCAACAACATAGGAAACTTGTTTTGGTTGGGATATTGGTTTAGGACTAAGAACAGAGGAGTGATGATTAGGAGGGCTTCCAATTGGTGAAGTCATCGTTGACTCTCTCACTGGCAATTTTTGAATGGTGCAGAAGGTTGGTTTTGTTCATTCTTTCACTTGCCTAGCTAACCCCAAATGAAGCAAGTACATCCACCCCCACAAACACCAATCAATTACCTTACCCTTAATCACCTCAAACATGCTCATCAAAGTTTTGTCATCAATCAAGCTATCTGCAAGTGTATGTCATCGCAGACGCACATATTGCCAACCAGAGGTTTCAGCATACAAGATACCCTCTACTGTTAATCCACAACAATGTCATTAATGACATCAATGAGTAAACACTCATCAGTGTCATTAACAACAACTTCAACCACAAATGACTCGTGAATAACCCTAAGAACTCTTGAATCCATACTGCATTACYAAAGCCACAAACAAACACACAACACCGAGAATTACACACATGCAAACAAGGAGAAGCTAATTATTAAAAAGCACAACAAAAAACGATTGACATTCCAACAAATTAAAAAACCACATGGAATCCAAAAAATTCTACTTCACAAACAGGAATCCAAAATATCCTCCAAATATCAAAATTCAAACACAATGCAAACAATGAACTAAATAATTTTGCCAAAAAATCAATAATGAAGATCACGGAAGTAATCGTACCTCCAAAACGAGAATAAGTGAAAAACCCCCAACAAAGATGCAAGCTTTATGATTCAAGTAACTTCAGAACACCAATTGTTTGCGAAGAAAGCATGAAATTGCAAAATTGGATCGAATATAGGAGCGCAAAATCAAGAGAAGTTGAACGGTTTAGCAGGGTGTTAGAAGAGGAAGGGAAGGAGAAGGGTTTTGATCGTGGAAGGGTTTAGAAGAAAAAAATAAGATTTTAATATTTTAAATAAATCAACTTAACTCAAGGATGGTTAACTTAACCAGCAATAAACAGAAATTACACAAAAATTAAATGACGCATTCATTAAGGGTAGGTCATACCATAAATGTTAATAGTAAGGGTACACCATGGAAGGCCAAAAAAATGGGGGTATTTTATAGAATTTGCAACTTTCCAGGGGTACCACGTAGAAATTCCCTTATTTTTTTTAATATGTGATTCAATTTTTTAGTAGTTATGTATCAATTATTAAATGTTTATACTTTATTTTATTTTCGAAGCACATTTATTAATGTATGTTCATTAATTATTTTTTATACAATCATTAATTAAAGGGTGATTGGGAGGGAAAAATGTAAGGGTGTGGATTGCTTTAATAATATAACATAGATAATTTGGTCCAATAATATGATTAGATAAAAATTTCAGATAGAGTAATAAGTATAATGTGAGGCACTTCTTGCTCGACAACAATTTTACAATTCATTGTATTTACAATTTCAATTCACAAATTCAACAACAATCCATTCCAAACTCTGATCTCAAAAGACTCATAAATATATAAAAGAAACAACTTAATTCCACAACCTCAAGGCAGAAACAAATGAAAGGGCTATGCTTTTAAACTACAAACTGTTGTTGCTTGTTGTAAGGGCTAGGGTAGGAAGTAAACTCAGGATATCCCATCGCAATGTCACCTTGATTATAGGGTTCTGCCGCCGATGAAGGTTGGGGGATGCTCTTGCTTATTGAACAGCCATACGCCGAAAGGCCTATTGTTGAGGCACCTATTGCCAAACCACCACCCGCGGCAAATATGCCTGGTTTTACATAGTAGCAGAGTCCCGTTGCTTCGTAGTACTCGTGATAAGAGCTGAGGTTAGCGGCCGAAACTAGGAGTGTTATCCCTATAACGGAAGCGGAAAATTCTTTGATGGTCTTTATTGTAAAAGACCACCGAAGTCAATGAAAGTCAATTTTTTAAAAATTATTTGTTTATTTTTTGGTCATATCRATAAAATTTTAAGGTTATGACCTAATAAACTCAAAAAATTTGAACTTCATACAAATTCTAGATTTGAGGGAAATATAATGAGTAATTCACTTTTTTTATTTGAAAGTAATTAAAAGTAACATAAAAAATATTATTACAAGTTTATAAAATTTTTAATTTTAGAATAAAAAAATCACTTTGATGGTACAAATTGTGTACAAGTAGAATTAGTTATTGATTATTCAATCAATAGTAATACTCTGTACTTCCTTTGTTATTATATATATGTGTATTTTGTCTATATTTGTGATGTGTACTTCCTAAATATAAGTTTTAAATTATTATAAATTTTCTTTCGGACAATATGTTTTCTCTTTTTATTTTTTTTTAAAAAATTCGAGTCATCATCAAGCGTGGAGTGTGAAAACATAATAAAAATGATAACTCAAAACAAAAAGGAGTCTATAAAGGACTATTATCTTTTGATGTAATCTATATGATAATACTAATACCAACAACAAATTCGACCAATGAAAATTCGACCACAACAAGGAGTATCGACCAACAACAAGGAAATCGATCAATAACAAGGGAATTCGACCAACAACAAATCGACAATAGCCATAAAAAAATCAGAAAGCAAGGGTGGCAGAGGACAACAACAAATTCCAAATCTAGTGAGGGAGTTTGCAGGGATTCGATCGTCGTGGTGGCAGTGATGGTGGCGAAGGGAGTTCGATCGGTGGGACTGGAGAGAAGAGTAGGGACGGGTGGTGGTGATAGAGTTGGTTAGTGTGAGAGAGTGAGTGATTAAGTTTTTTATTAAGTTAGATTATGTATTAATAAGTTTTAATAAGGGTAAATTGTAATTTTAAGAAGTAATTTATCCAAAAAAGAAAGAAAAATATTTGTTGCCATTATATTGAAATTCCATTTTTGGCAAATGTTGCCAATAAAAAAGAATCGAAGAAGTAGATAATTTAAAGTAGATAATGTTATATGTAATACATTATGTGATCGGTGCTTTATAGGGTCAGTCAACTTCAGCTTATTAAAGAGAATATATTATATTTTGGGTTTCAACCATTAGCTTAAGCTTGTGATCAGTGCTTTATTTTCATATCAATTTATTTCAATTCATAGTTCAGCTCCTAACCTAATTTCATTCTCTCATAAAACATTCATTTCAATTGTTTTTAATTAAAGTAAACGGATTCTAAGTGTACAATAACACCCAGTATCTCATTGAATCTAATATGGGGCCGGCTACATAAGACTTTCTAAAGTGTTTGTAAAAATATGTATATGAATGGTTGTTCGTGTAATTTAAATTATTGTGCTAAAAGTCTAAAATCCCCCAAAAATTAGTTTTTTTTATTAATCCTTGGTTTTCTATAAAAGATGTTCAATTCTATAGATCGGTTTTCAAAGTTAAGGGAGAAAAAACTGATGACAAATCCGAAAATAAGATGAGAAAAATAATGAAAAATACATTTATAACAATGTTTGGTTATAACCATAAACATTTGTGGTCATGTCCAAATATTTCAGGAAAGAMCTAAAATTAATTTGACTTCCAATGACTTTGGTGGTCTTTTATAATTACGACCACCAAAGAAACATCAATAATCGATCAGTCGGCAATTCTATAACATTAATTCGGCTTTGAATTGGTCAGAACTTTTTAGACATTGGTGTGCGTCCAAGTGTTGTGTTGGACATTGTCACATGACGAATGAGTCATGGACTTGGCCGTTATTTATATACCTTTGACTTAAAATGAAGTGTCCGAGTATCGTACCAAGATAAAACGAAACAGATGATAGTTGCAGCGTAGGATCCGGTGCAAGAAGTGTTTGTTTGGCAGCAAGCGCAATTAGTAACAGCGCTAATAATAATCTGGGAAATAAGTATGAGCGCTGCTGCTATGTATCCAAATATGTTAGCAGGACTGCTTGGGTAATTGCAGCCCAATTCTGTTACTTCAATATCTGACTCCTAATCATAAATTAAGCATCAATTTAAACATAATTAGGCAATATTTCATATGATATTACTAAATAACTCATCGCCTTCACAATAATTTTTTTATAATTAATTTGGGAGAGATATTTTTGGAATTAATCGCCTACTTTGTTTGGTCTTAGATTGACCAATTATACAAAATGTGCTCCTCATGTTCAACTTTTCTTTTCCCTATGCAAATATACACTGTAATTGAAGTACGTTCAACAATCAATTATTCATTTGTTCATTATAAAAAAAATATTAAAATACACTCATCAATCACATACTTCCTATACAGAAATCGAAATTAACATGAACATTAACATATAAAGTTATCAGGAACGAGATCCTACTTTGGATCGATATAAGTAGTAGGATCGGGTCGGTAAAATCGAATCATAGGATCGTTAGATTCGATCTACCAACAACGAAAATAACAATAAGAGCTTGCAAGTTAACATAAAATCGAAAAGATATTATCTTGGACAAACCTAGTTCTATCAATACGTTACACCCTAGTTTTCAAGTGCACGTGAGAAATGAGATGCATGGTTAGCACAATAGTACATGGAAAAAAACAAAAATTTCCCCTTGTTTACATAAAATCGGATCATGTACGTTTTAACGTGCAAAACCCAAACATTCTTGATCACACAACTGTGCAAGTTACCGTCAAGTAAATTTTTTTTGTTCATTATGCAATTTAAGCCAAACAATTTTTAAATTTTTTTTTGTCTTGTTGCTATATATCTTGCAAGGTATTACTGATTGTATAATGTACTTCTTACCAAATCATTTCCTCACATATCTAAAGGTCCAAAACTAATAGAATTGAATATAATGTTAGTTTTATTACACATTTATTCAAATTTTTAGTTTTCAAAAAAACAATTATTCAATAAACGGAAATGAAAATATAATAATTTTTTCTATTCATTTGAGGTCATTAAGATTTTTAGCATGAGACACTCATCCCGTGCATGAATAAATAGCAATATATCCCATGAGAATTGGCGAATCAGAATTACATAGTTGTTAGTTGGAGCTAATTAAGGTTCTTTATTATCATTAGATGAAAATTAATGATCGAATGACATACCTTAACTTTAGTGGCTTCTGCGGCATAAGCAAGAACAGTAGCAGCAATGCATAAGATAATTACAGAAACATATACCATAACCTTTCTTTCTCCCATTTTCACACCTGTCTCTTTATTATCAATAATGGATGTACTCTGTTTAAATGTTCAATGATTTGCTCCCTCAAGTGCGCTGCATTCACACACGATTTAATTTATGTAGACATCAGTTTCTACCTGGAGGAATTAGGGTTATATATAAGCTTGGAGAAAAGGTCAAAGTCAGTTTGATCATTTTTATACACTTCGTATTTATGTACAATTCGCGTATCATCATGTATAAATCAAGCCATTTAATGGACAATAATTTCGTGGAGTAATGTTATGTGTAGCCCTCAAACCTTCATGTATGATATAGGCGCGTTTGGTACATTTCTAATACTTCCTCTGTTTTTATATAATAAGTGCACCACTCTTGATTTCGCGGACTGCAATTTTTGAGAGTGTGATGAGGTGTGTAGGTGGGGGCCAAAAAAGAGTAAAAAAATGAATAAAGTAGGTGTATTGATGAATATTTTAATAAAATAGTGGTAGAAAAAATAGTGTTTTAATTGTGGTCCCCACATAAAAGAGAAAAGATCGAATTGGTTTTTTAATTGTGGTCTCATTCCAAAAAAAGAAAGAAATAAGAGTGGTGCATTTATTAGGGAATTTCCGTTATTAGAAATTGGTGCACTTTTTAAAAAACGGAGGAAGTAATAATATTGAAAACTGTTTAGAAAAACATGACAAAATTACACATGTAACGTTGTAATACGGAGTGCATTTTAAGCACTTATATGTAGCCCTAAATTTACTAATGAGATAAGTCAACAATTTAAGGTTTTCATACTCCGTATTTTTTATACTTAATAAAATCCAACTTGAGATAACAAAATGGACTAATAACAATCAATTCCTTTCAAAATTTTAGAGATATCCATATGAATTTGACAAATTAATGAACACCATATTATATACAAGAATTATACGAAGTATATGCATAAGTAGAGTTCATCCACTAGGTATATTTTACTAGCTAGTACATCATTTTCTATATATCACCTTTCATATCTATTCCAAAAAATTGAGAGATAATTTATGTGGTTATAGCTTTTTTTCGATTTCAAGAGATTTAGAGAGCGATTTTCATCGTCGTCCTTTATAACTCCCTAAACACACTAAAAAAATATTTTATTTTTTATTAAAAAAAAAATCTCTATTCCAGAGGAGGCTTTCTCTCTTTCCTATATATTTCACTTGGTTAATGTATTCTTAGCTTCCAATGCTATTTTTCATCAAAAACTATTGTGTGTAACCGCCTTACAATAATTTATTATAAAACGGGGTCTTTGATATATAGAATTGATAAAGTTATGGTTTTAATGCCTTAAGTTACTCTTTTTAACTGATCACTTTAATACATAAAAGTGTAACTTCAAATAAAATTTACATAACTTTTGACTATATAAGTGTAACTTGGAATTCTATTAGCATAATTTAAAGCTAAAAAATGTAACTTTAATTTTCTTTTTCACATTTGCAATTATTATTGCAGTAATGATAGTCACTTTAGCACAGTACAAAAAAGATCAGATTTTTTTTGGCTTAATGTACATGGTTTTTCAATAAATTAATGTAAAACCGTTTTTCCTTATACTTTGTCATTTTTCATTAATATGGGAAGGAACAAGCAATATGTAGTTATTAGCTACGCATGCTTCAATTCTAAAGTTGACTTTTGTGATTTTGTTCAAGTATCATGTTTTCCCTTTATCTTTCGGTACTACTAGGCACTAGCTCGCAAAAGGTTACTTACTTCGGGACTATTCGGCTTATTGTTTTAGTTTTAGGTAATTTTTGTTTTCAGTTTATTTTTTTAGTTTAGTTGTTTTCTCTTGTTTTGGGGTCTTCCCCCTCGTTAATCACCAAAAAAAAATAATTACAATTTTAATTTATGAAAAATGATCTCTATTATAGTCAAGGGGAGCAATGGTGTCCCTATGATTTTATTTTTCTAACCTTACTAAATAAATTTGAGCATTAAAAATAAATAAATAATATTCCTAAATAAGTCAAACTTAATTAATGCAATCAAAACAAATTTGACAAGTCAATTTTTTGGAGGGAAAATTTATCATATTTTGTCAATCAATTAAAAACTTTGAAATTAATTTGTAAAAATATCAATTAATTGATACTTTTAAAAAAGGAAAATAATACAAGTAAAAAAGAATGGAGTAAATATTTTATTTAAATGTCTGTATCGAGGAGAGGGAGTCTATAGGTTTGGTTGTAGACTTGTAGTCATGAAAATAACGAAGTAATAATTGAGTACTGAGGTACTGTGGTTGAATTATTATAGGTACTTGGGGTCTATTTACTTCAGCTTATTTTCAGTTCAGTTCAATTCAATTTAGTTTAACTAAGCTCAGCTTAATTAATGATTTTACTAAACAATACTATAATAATTACATTATGAAAGGTGGTTTGTAGTTTGCTTAACCATGTTCTTTCTATAGTTCAATACATTAATCGTAAGTTAAATAACAATAATAATAACAATAATAATAACAATAACAATAATAATAATAATAATAATAATAATAATAATAATAATACTTAATATATTAATCATTTTAATAGCAATAATAATTATTATAATAGTACACCTAATATTTAGTAATACAATCGTTGGCATAACACTAGCTAGTTAGCAAAATAATAACATGATATTGATAATAGCACTAATTAATGTATATTATATATTTAAATGTTATTTTTTTTACAAGTATAGTACAATACTTATTTTTAGATATTTTAAATATTTGAGTTATAAAAATATTTTTTTAAAAAAATTATTTATGGTATAAAATCTTAACGAGCCTGCTCACGAGCTTTCGAGTCGAGCCTAGTCTATATGATGAGTTATCAACTTGTCACAATATATAATAATGTACAATGTTTTAACAATATATGATACATAACAATATTTGGTATACATATGCTTTAAGAATATATCAGGACCATCTACCATCTCACAATCTATGAATAATTAAAAATATTAATCATAAGTTAAATAATTCAATTCAGTTCAACTCCGTTCAACTCAGTTCGATTGATTTCAGTTAATGTAAACGGATAATCCCATTGACAGACAAAAAACAATATGAGTCCATTAAGAAAAAGTAGCAAGTCGTTTTAATATGAGAAAGTAAAAAAATTAAAGTAACGACTTCTTCCTGGATGATTGTTCAATTCATTACATTTACAATTTCAATTCATAAATTCAATCAACAACCCATTCCAAACGCTTAAAAGATTCGTATTAACAACTTGATTTCACAACCCCAAGGCACAAACAAAGGACTATATGCTAAATTAGACCGCAAACTGTTGTTGCTTGTTGTAAGGGCTAGGGTAGGCAGTGTTATTATTAAACTGAGGATTTCCCATGGCAATGCCACCTTGATTGTACGGCTGTGTTGCTGATGTTGGTTGTGGGTAATTGCTCTTGCTTGAGGCGGCATACGCGCAGAGGCCAAGGACACATGCACCTATTGCCAAACCACCACCGGCGGCAAATACGCCCGGTTTCACGTAGTAGCACAGTCCGGTTAATTCGTAATGCTCGTGATATGAGCTGAGATTAGCGGCCGATACTAGGAGGGATATCCCTATAACGGAAGCAATCCTGTAACAAATTATTATGAGAATAGTTAACGGGGATGTAAACTCACACAATCACACATGTGAAATTCAATATTTGAATAATTGGAAGAAAGATGACTAATATATAAACTTGGTGCATTGGTACGCTACTGCTCGTACATTATCAGTTGATTTTAATGAATTGTGATGAAACCTGACCGAGGTTGTTTATGACCTAGCTTATATTGCGATTGAGATGCATGGATTCACATACACTATTCTATTAAATTCAACTTTGAATTGGTTAGAAAGTATAGATATATTGATATGTGTCTAAGTCATCTTAGTTGGACATATAATCGCGTGACAATGTGACACATGAGTCGAATAGTCGATGGAGTTGGCCATTAAATGGAATTATAGATTATGTGTTTGATTATTTAAAATGAATTGAATGTCATTATGTGTTTGATTATACATATATATTTTCCGTGTCAACACATCCAACAAATTTTATAGTACAAATGGTTGTATGGTATAACAATACTTATTTTTTTTATGATGGTACACCAAATATGTACGTAGATACAAGATGTAAAAAATGAACGATGTTGTATCGTCTAACCGACTGTTAGAAAGGAGTAAGTTACTTACCAAGAAATAACGAAACAAATGATAGGTCCAGCTGATCCACTGCAAGTAGTGTTTCTTTGGCAGCAAGCACAGCGAGTAACAGCGCTAATTGTAATCTGGGAAATAAGTAAGAGCGCTGCTGCTGTGTATCCAAGTATGTTTGCTGGACTGCTTGGGTAATTGCAGCTGAATTCTGTTACTTCAATGTCTGACTCCTAAATCATTAATTAAGCATCAAGCAATTTAAACAACATTTGAAATTGTACCCTCATAAAACCTAAACTGTTTTTTAATGACATATTGAATTGATTCCCCTGCTTTGTTTGGTCTTAGATTGACCACTTATACAAAGGTCGTCATAGTTATCATGGGGGGAGTGCAAGTTCACTTCACCAGACTATGAGGCGGAGGTTTCACTTCAAAACCCTATGGTAATGGGGGAGTAGCCAAACACAGTCAAGTGGTACCGACTCTTGAAATCTTTCAAAGTGAGAGTTAGCAGAATAAGTCAACAATACTTCGTGTAATATTAATTTGGGGCAACACATACATACACTCATATGGTTGTTCACAACTTAACAACGCTACTCAAATTTATAATTTTTTTAGGACTCAAATTTATATATACGATTTAAACTACTAGTTGTTTTAATTGAAATCAAACATGGGAAGATAAAACATAGATTATTTTTAATTACAGAAAAAATGTAAATTGGATCAAACATGCTTTACCATGTAAAACCCCTCTTCTCACATAACTAAGCTGATAGTATATGAGTAAAAATAGTAACAATTGACGTAGCAAAATTATGTGAGCTCCATATAATTAGTTGTAGGAGGTAAGCGAAAGTGAGGGATAATTCAAATGATTACAGCTCCCCTCTTAAATCCGAAAAATTAGTTAGACAATAACATACCTTAACTTTAGTGGCTTCTGCGGAAAAAGCAAGAGCAGCAGCAGCAACGCCTAAGATACCAACAGAAACATAAACCATAACCTTACTTTCTCCCATAATTTTAACTTCTCTTTATTATTATGCTGTTGTTTTGTGCATGCATGTACTCAGTTTAAATGCACATTTGTTACAAAATTTATATAGAGTTCAGTTTGTAACTGCAGGATAAGCATAGAGAAATAGTCAAAGTCAGTTTGATCAATTTTCCACATCAAGCTTATTCAAACTAATTTTTATATAATTTTTATATATAATTGGTGTGTCATCATGTTAATACTTTATTAAGTTTATAATTAGTTGACAATGTATTCTATTATTAACAAATCAATCCCTTGCAAAATTAGATATCCTTTTGAATAATAACACTATTTCATACACATCATTAATTAGATTAGTCTTCCACTCCCTATATCTTATTGATTTATTCAGTTAACACTATGCATTTAAACGAGAAAACTAAACCATATAATTTTAACACAAGTAAGAATAATAAGACTATATACGTTGCTGTTTTTAAATTATTTCGCATAATTATCTTTTTGACACCCTTAAATGACTTCCCTAGTTCCCTAAAAACCATGCAAAARGAAAAGTTATAACTAATTAAATTGATACGAAAAAAGTATCATAATTTATACTTATTTATATTCCATAGGAGTGCTTTGATTGCTTTCATTTTCACTCGGTTTTTGTCTTTTTTTTTTAAAAAAAGTGTTTTAATGCTACTTCTCATCTATATGGGAAGGACAAACCTTCTACATGCTTCAAAAGTTGACTTGTCTATATTTTTGGGTGCTTATTAGTGCATATTTGTCATTTATACTCCCTCCGTATTCTATTGATTAAATCAGAATAAAATAATATGCACATATTATTAATAGAAAATTGAACGAGAAAAAGAAATATACGGACAGAGTAGTTGCTTTCTAGGCAGCATGCAAATCATTTTACCATTTCTAACCAATCAACAATTGGCTTATTATACTCCCCCTTGCAATTTTGTTGTAAAGTTTAGTATTTTAGAAAATTTCAAATTAGTTGTAGCAAATTGAATAAATCCACACAAGCTATCATCCTATTCTCATTGTTCACTTATGTTTCCAAACTTAATTTTTCCCCAGCAACATTTGGGTTAAGTAAATAAAAGACATTGACATTAATTATCAATATATTAATATATGGCTGGATTTTTCTTTTCCCTGCACTATGCTGGCAAATGCGAAAAAGAAGAAACTGATACCACCCAGCTCACAGAACTCATTCAATTAGATCAGACCTCTAATACAGAGGTGGTGATCCAACTCAACTAACACCAGAAGATTATCCAGATAAGAAGAGAAATCTTGTAATGCAAGTTGGCTCAAAATATCAGTAGGAGAAAGAGAGATTTAGAGAAGGAGAAAGGATTGTATTCATTGATATCCCCTTTGAGAAGCATTACAAGTATATATAATAGAGACTAAGCAAAATGTAAATGTAATAGAAATACAAATGAAATGCTAATTAAAATGTAAATGCCAAAATTAGTTATTAGCTCCCATAACAACCTTTCCCTCGTATTCAGTGAAAGAATCTTCAATGCCCACCTCATCATTAAGCACTGACTCACATGCGCCCTCAGCCCATGATACCCACATACAAGTCAATTCAGGCCCATTTGTAGGCAGACTTGTATCAATGCCTCCTCCATTAAGAGATTCTTGACCCCAAGGATCGAAACTAGGATAGTGTTGTTCCATTTACTCAACTGATTCCCAAGTAGCATCCTCAAGCATAGAATTGACCCATGGGACCAACCACTGCACCTCAGCTCTATTATGCTTCTTAAACATTCTCTTGTTGAGCTCGAGTTAGCTGCCTCTTCCATTTGCTTTTTCTATTTTGACCTCGAGTTATCTGCTCCTTCAAGATCTTCAAAGTTTGTTCTCTGGCTTGCAAGCTCCTATCCACAGATTCCACCATACAACTTCTAGTCAAGTAGGTTCTATGAGTGGGGGGTGGTTGACCAAAGAGGACCTCAAAGGGGGTGGTGTGCAGTGGAGGAGTGATAGGTGGTATTGTACCAATATTCTGCTAATGGAAGCCACTTGGACCATTCCTTAGGAGTCTCAAGTAGGTTTCTAGACATTTGCTCAAAACCTCTGTCTGGCCATCCGTTTGTGGGTGATAAGAAGTAGATAGATATTGATTCACCCCTTGTAACTGCATCGGATTTTTCCAAAAGGAGCTTAGGAAGACCTTATCCCTGTCAGAGACAATACTTTTGGGAAACCTATGTAGCTTAAACACTTGATCCATGTATGCTTGAGCCACCTGTATAGTTGTATAGGGGTGACTAAGGGTCATAAAATGGGCATATTTAGATAGCCTGTCAACCACCACCATTATGACATCCTTGCCTTGAGAGGTAAGTAACCCTTCAATGAAGTCCATTGAGACTTCTTCCCATACAGCCTGGGGAATAGGTAGGGGCTACAATATCCCAGGGTAGGCTGAATTATCATATTTGCATCTCTGGCAGGTGCTGCACTGCTTCACAAACCCCATGACATCCTTTTTGAGACCAGATCAGAAAAACATGGTTTTGATCCTCTGTATAGTTAGTTCAATGCTAGAGTGACCTCCCACAGAGGATTTGTGGACCCAATCCATGATTTTGGTCCTTAAATTAGGGTCAAACCCTACTACCAGCTTACCTTTTCTTCGGAGTTGGTCATGTAACCAAGTATAGTGTGGATGAGAGGAAGGGTTGACTTGCAAATCCTTAATTATTTGCTGCTTATTACGGTCTTGAAACCAACTCAACTGAATTTCCTCAAAAAGAGTGGAATGTACAGCTGTGAGTGCCATGAGATGTATATCAGAACTTGAGACCCTAGATAGGGCATCTGCCACCTTGTTTTTCACACCCTTTTTGTACTCAACAATGTAATCGAGGCCTGCCAATTTGGACAAACATTTTTGCTGGAATGGAGTATTTAATTTGTGTTCCAGAAGGTACTTGAGGCTTTGATGATATGTTCTAATAATAAAGGGTTTGGTCACCAAGTAAGATTGCCATTTTTTGACAGCCATCACTAGAGCCAAGAGCTCTTTCTCATAGACTGACAAAGAGAGAATTTTTTTCGTTGCAGCTCCTAACTAAGGAAGGAGATAGGGTGACCACCTTGCATCAATACTGCACCTATGCCATCTCCAGATGCATCAATTTCAATGACAAAGGGTTGGGTGAAGTCAGGTAAGGCCCGGACAGGTGGTGAGGTCATTATGGCCTTCAATTGCTCAAATGTTGCTGTGGCAGTGTCAGACCAGCAAAAAGCATCTTTGTGAAGAAGTTGGGTTAACGGTCAACAAATTTGACCATAACCTTTGATAAATCGCCTGTAGTACCCAGTGAGACCAAGGAATCCCCTGAGTTACTTCAATGTTCTGGGTTGAGGCCATTGTAGGATAGCCTTGATTTTCTCATTTTCAGTGGCAACTCCCTTGGCTGAGATAACATGGCCTAGATACTGGACTTGGGTGGAGCCAAAAGAACATTTTTTCAGGTTGGCATGCAAAGTATTCTCCTTCATTACCTGCAATGTGACAACCAAATGATGCAAATGATTGTCCCAAGTGGAATTGTATATGAGTATATCATCAAAAAACACAAAGATATAAATTTCCTCAGATATTACTTAAAGAAATGGTTCATTAAGGACTGGAATGTTGCAGGTGCATTAGTAAGGCCAAATGGCATTACTAAGTATTCAAAGTGGCCCACATGGGTCTTGAAGGCTGTCTTGTGAATGTCTGTAGGGCATATTCTGATTTGATGATATCCTGATTTCAAGTCGAGTTTTGAGAAGTATGTAGCTCCTCCCAATTCGTCCAAGAGTTCCTCAATAAGAGGGATTGGGAACTTGTCTTTAATGGTGGCTTGGTTGAGGTTCCTGTAATCGACACAAAGTCTCCATCCCTATCCTTTTTCTTGACTAAAACAACTGGAGCAGCAAATGGACTGTTGCTATTTCTTATAATACCTTGCTGCATGAGTTCATGGGTCATTTCTTCAATAACATCTTTATGAGCAACAAGAAATCGATAGGTCCTCAGATTAATGGCATCAATGCCCTCTTTGAGGGGAATTCTATAATCAAATTGAGGTCTAGCTAGAAGGGGGTAAGGTAGTGGGAGTGGAAAATACTTCAGGATATTGGTTAAGTACTTGTTGGATGTCAGGGTGAAGGCAAGGTGTGTTTGCGGTGGGAAGTTGGGGTGATGGTTGCTCATATGTGGGTATGATTTGTAACATGGATAATTCCCCTCCAGATTTGAGCAACTTGTCCAGTGTGTTGCTTTGAATGCCTTGCAATTTCTTGGGTCCTGCTCCCCTTAACTTCACCTTCTTGCCAGCTTGTTTGAATTCCATGGATAAGTCTTGGAAATCCCACAAGATTGAACCCAATTTTGAGAACCATTGGATTCCCAACACTATATCACTACCACTAAGTGGCAGTAAAATCACATCAGCAGTAAACTCTTCTCCTTGCATCCTCCATATAAATTTTTTTTATCATGGAATCACATTTTAACCTGCCACCATCAGCCACCTTGACCCACATGGGTGGTATGAGTTCCACCTTACTCTGAAGCCTTAGTGCCTTGCTAGTGTCAATGAAGTTATGGGTTCTCCCTGTGTCCAGTAATATGTGTAAGTGCTTCTTACCATGGTGTCCCATCACTCTCATTGTTTGGAATTATCTGGTACCACTCAATGCCTGCAAGGACAGATGAGCTATTTGGGACTCCTCTTCCATTGGGGTTGGTTCCTCCAAGACTTCACTATCCTCCGAATCCTCAACCTCCAAATGATACAACCTAGGCCTTCTTCCCCTGCAGTTGTGACTAGGCTCAAACTTCTCATCACACCAAAAGCAGATCCCCTCAGCTCTCTTCTCATTGAACTCTACTGAAGAAAGGGTTCTTCTGTTGGGGTTAGGGTTGATGGTTTTGGGGGTCTGGGGGTTATTGTGGAAGGTGGGAGAATGTAGTATGGGGTTTGGTTTAGGTGTAGGTAGGAGGGCAGGTTTAGGTGGAATGTGTTTCAACTTTTGATCCTTGGACGAAGCTTCCTGCAATTTGGCAAGACAGAAGGCCTGCTGCACAAATTTAGGGGAAAACATGCGGACCCTCATCTGTATCTCATCTTCTAAGCCACCTAGATAGCAGCTAAGAAGG
The DNA here is from genome assembly GCA_008642245.1 of Bassia scoparia. Lineage (NCBI taxonomy): Eukaryota > Viridiplantae > Streptophyta > Magnoliopsida > Caryophyllales > Amaranthaceae > Bassia > Bassia scoparia. Next base: position 126,831 of record SNQN01000637.1, read on the forward strand.
TAAGCTTCCCCTAGTCATGATACTCCTGTACAGTACTGGTCTGTTTGAACACCTTTAAATCAGTCATGGGGTCATCAAAGAGGTCCCCAAATCTAGCAGTGATATCTTTGACATATTGCTCCCAAGTGAGTAAAACAATACCCTGCCTTTTGATGTACGTTTGGTGCCATAGTAAGGCCTTATCCTCCAAATGGATAGAGGCTAACTTAACCCTATGAGGATCCACAATTCCATCTAGCTCAAAGAACTGAGTACACCTATACAACAATGATTTAAGCCCTGTACAATTGAATTTGGGAAATTCGACCTTAATTAAACGAGCAGAATATGGGTTGGGAGTAGAATGCAAATTATGACCCCTAGGAGAATGTTCTACCATCTCCCCGGAAGTTTAATCAGCAGCTAATTTGGTTATTTGAAGGGTTAAACCCATAATCAAATCATTCATATCAGAAATAGCCTTAGCATTACGTTCAATATTAAGATTATTATGAAGGCATGATTCAGTCACCTTTTGATGTTGTTCCTCCAACAAGGATCGCAGTGTAGATTCCAATTGCTGCAGCTCCGATGGCGTGACACCCTCCTCTGGCTCCAACGTACTCCAAGTAGTCACCATGGCACCCTCCGAGGAACGGCTGGCTCTAATACCAAAATGATACCACCTAGCTCACTGAACTCACTCAATTAGATCAGACCTCTAATACAGAGGTGGTGATCCAACTCAACTAACACCAGAAGATTATCCAGATAAGAAGAGAAATCTTGTAATGCAAGTTGGCTCAAAATATCAGTAGGAGAAAGAGAGATTTAGAAAAGGAGAAAGGATTGTATTCATTGATATCCCCTTTGAGAAGCATTACAAGTATATATAACAGAGACTAAGCAAAATGTAAATGTAACAGAAATACAACTGAAATGCTAATTAAAATGTAAATGCCAAAATTAGTTATTAGCTCCCATAACAACCTTTCCCTCGTATTCAGTGAAAGAATCTTCAATACCCACCTCATCATTAAGCACTGACTCACACGCGCCCTCAGCCCATGATACCCATATACAAGTCAATTCAGGCCCATTTGTAGGCAGACTTGTGTCAAAAACCTATGGTTTTTTAAGCTAAAGAATCAGAAAAAGGATGACTGCATTCTTCTCGCCAAAAATCTTACCGGTGAAATGGTTAATCCCAACCCCAATAAACCAAGATCAACCCAAAACCTTTCACGTGTAACCTGGAAACCACCACCTGCGGGGAAAATAAAGTGCAACATTGATGCAGCTTAGGATTGTTCATCCTTGAAAGTAAGGCTTGGGGATGTATTTCGAGATGACAGAGGAGTATGGCTGGGGGGTTTCTAAGACCAATGTGTTACAGTGAGCGTTGACATGGCTGAATTAGTAGCACTAAGGAAGGCAATGCAGTATGGGGTGGACAGGGGATAACAGGATGTTGTGTTTGTTTCATATTGTTTGGGTGGACCGGACCGGAATCTTGAAATTTGACAGACCTTGACCCGATCGAAAGTGGTAGAAAAGGAACCGAGATCGGACCTATAGGTTCTGGTCCGGTCCGGTTTTTGACCGGTTAGGTAATTTTATCTTTTTTTAAAGTTTGATAATATTACTTTTTTTTATGTTAGGTAATATTAGTTTTTTTTAAAATTTATACAAATTTTTGTATTGATAGCAAGAGGGATGAAAGACTCTGATAAAGCGATGGGGGATTAAAGTAACAATCCGTGAAGCTCACAAAAGTAATTACTTGGTATTAGGAATTACCGAATTAGGACAGGAGTACTACTGTACAACACACACTCACAAATATACAAAGTGCTTTTTAATTAATAATTCTTGTGAATCAATTTCCTCTTCTTTCTTTCACTTGTAATCTCCAATTTCGCAAACTAGCACTACCAATACCATCCATCCATTCATTTCCTTTTCTTAATTATTTTGATACACATGCTATCAACTAAGTACTATATACACTTGTTATCAATATAGATACATTTAATTGTATGCTTGTAATTGATAAATAAAGCTAAAAAAAGACGAAAAACTTATTGTGGACTTGTGGAGTCGGCATGCTGCTCCTGCGAGGATGGAACTGCATCAGCGGCGAGGAAGGAGGAGTGATTGCACAACGGACAGCAGGATCGGAGGAGTGGAGGCGGTGGATCGGAGGAGTGGCAGCAGCAATAGTAGATCGTAATAGGGGAGGGGAGGAGAGGAGTTAAGGTTTTCAAAGGGGAATAGAGATTTGTCGAAATGTGAGTAGTTTAGTTTGAGTAAAGTAGCAAAGTATATTTTTATTTGTTATTCATTTCCCAAAAAAAAAACAAAATTTTTAAAATTACCGGGTCTCTGGTTTGGACTGGCGGACCACCGTGTTTTACCCGAACCGAACCGGCGACCCGGAATCCTTAATTTCTATGGACCGGAGACCAGACCGGTGGTACAGGTCGAGTCCGGTCTAAACCGATCCAAATTTCGGTCTAGACCGGTTCGTGAACAGCCCTAGTTGTGTCACTTATCCATGATCATAGCCTTGTTTTACACCAACTAATCCATCTAATACATGATTGTAGGGAGCTCCTGGCTCTGATCTCAAACTCTCACCTTCTATTCTAGGGTAGAAAAGGCAACAAGTTAGCAGATCTGATGGCAAAGGGAGAAAATTCAAGAGATCTAGATGAAGGTAGCTATTGGTGGGAGATTGTACCACCCTTTGTATTAGTCTATATGTTAAGGAGAGAGCTTTGGGCTCTAACTATAACTCTACTTGTGTTAACTAGTTGTCTGTACTATTCTATTTTGGACTCCAGGCTAGTAGATTGTAGCTTATTTTCTTTTATTTAATTTTATTGCTCCCTTTGACCAAAAAAAGAAACACAAATGGGTTTTGTAGAGATGGTTAAACTACCCTTATGCATAAAGATTGGTGAAAGAGGTGAAGCTTTTGTCCAAACCAAGAAGAAAATTGGACGCATTTCCAGTAGCAAATTGTGAGGTGCGGAGTTGTGGTGCGCGGTGCAGAAGGCTTGGGCATGCGGGCCATGCGGCACGCCAGTGATTCATGCGGTGCGCTAGTAGCTGCACTGTATTGTGTTCTGTTTTAGCGGTGCTCACAACAAGGAAAAACATTTCGGCCGACCGTCATCACCGACCGATTTTCGGTCGGTGACGTCAGTCGGATTAACGATCGTCGGTAAAAAAAAATTCACCGACCGATTACTGACTGATTTCGATGATTGAGTTTTTGGAGGGAAAGTATCCTTTACCGACCGATTATTCGGTCGGTAATACCGATCGATTGCTTTTCTGTCGTTATTACCGACCGATTATTCGGTCGGTAAGGCTACTTTCCCGAAAAAAATTGAGAGGGAAATCCTTAACCGACAGAAAAGAAATCGGTCGGTATTACCGACCGCATAATCGGTCGGTATTACCGACCGCATAATCGGTCGGTAAGGGATTTTTTAATAAACACAAAATATTTACCGACCGCAAATCGTTCGGTAAAGTTGAGCGTCCAAAATAAAAAAAAAAGTTGAAAGTAGGCTGATAGTAATCAGTCCTACTTTCACAGCAAACAAACAAGAACAAATATTTTACATTGAAATAGAAAAATTTATATATTTATATGAAGATATAACCAACACAAGATACAGAGTCCAAAGAGCCATAACCAACACAATATACAGAGGATTAAAAATTACAGATAAAATAATTACAATTTACATACCCGACGGATAATTTTATTCTATAAATAAATTTTGTATTTCTGAAAAACAAAATTCCTTAAAAAAAATATACAACTCCAGATCTTGATTCTTGATGCTCGAATTGTAATCCAAAAAACGAACAATTTGTACCTATTGATAAAGAACATAACAAAAAGTCAGATTACAAAGTTAGAAGTGAAAAATAAAAAAGAATGAAGATAAATATAGAATTTCATAAAATAATAAATAAAGACGAAAAAGAAGAAATGAAAATTCAAGAACAAAACGACATTAACAAAAAATGAAAAATATCCAAAAATTCCACAAAATTTGTAAAAAAATTGAAAAATTATGAGAAAATGAAATCTAAAATAGAACCCCCAAACATATTCAGAAAAAAAAATCGAGATCCTTAATTGATAAATATTGAAATCGAAAATTTGTAAAACACTTGAAAAAAACGAATTTTAAAACAAAACCGAAAAATAAAACCAAAAATAACAAAATAAATAAAACAAAATTCAAAATTGAACAACAAAAAACTAGATTTGAACACAAAAAAATGAAATCAAGAATTAAAAAATCGAAAGAAATCAGAAAATTAAAATGAAAAAACAGAAATCACAAAATTAAAACAAAAAAATAGTTATATACGAATTTTATTTTAAAACGAAAAAATCACAAAAAAATTTAAAACTGAAAAATCAAGAAAATTACTTAACCCAGACGAATTTTTTTTCTGAAATCTAAATCCATTCTAAAATAACCCCCAAAAACAGAAACCTAGATCTAAATTTGAAATCAAAACCCATTTTAAAATAACCCCCAAAAACGAAAGCAAAAGAAAATCTAAAATAACAGAAAATAAAAAAAAATAAATTAAAGGGAAAACTCACCTGATTTCGTCCAAAGACAACGACAGAGGAGAAGCTGAAGGAGCGGCGGCAGAAGAGAAGCCTGGAGGAGCGGCGGCGGTTGGTGAGGGTGGAGAGGGAGAAAGAGGCGGTTGGTGAGGGTGGAGACAGAGAAAGAGGCGAGAGGAAGAGAGAGAAAGAGGCGAGAGGAAGAGAGAGAAAGAGGCGAGAGGATGAGAGGAGGAGGGGAAGAGAGAGAAAGAGTTGAGATGATTTCAGAAATTTATGAGAGGAGAGAGAAGGTTATGAGATGTTATGAGGATGACTTATGAGGGAAGGCCCACCCGTATGCTTCAATTTCAGGTTTTTATTTTTTTAAATGCATATCGACCGATTTATCGGTCGATAATATCGACCGATATTACAGGTCGGTGACCATTTTTCTTAAGGAGGGTCTTATTTCGCACCAAAAAACCTCTCACCGACCGATTTAATGGTCGGTAATACCGACCGAAAACAAAACGGTTGGTATTACCGACCATTAAATCGGTCGGTAATTTCTTATCGACTGTTTTTAGTCGGTGTCGGTCGGTATCACCGACAACAAAATTTTCGGTCGGTAAATTCGGTCAGCCGAAATCGATTTTCTTGTTATGTGCTCTATTTTGGCGGTGAGATATTTAATACTCCACGTGCTTTTCTTTTAGGCAAGAGTATTGTAGCTTTGCTTATTCTTACTATTAGGAGGTGCAAGTAGTATTGTAGACACCTGAAAATGTCTCCCCAAATGAGTGATCCGTGATGAAACATACCGCGTCTCGCGATTGTTTTGACTCAGAAAAGATGCTTTGAACTCACAAAAGTTGGAAATACGTGAGGTCGTACTCGGAATTATTGAGCAAAGGTCAAATACAAGGCAAAAATATTTTCTTTCGGTTTTCTC
>SNQN01000638.1:38919-49571 GCA_008642245.1 Bassia scoparia
CCAGTATATCTTGAATCTTGATTCTCCAAGGCACTCGAGTTCCTTGCACTTGAGTTTCTTCCTTGAACTCATCAGTCTTCAAAATTACAGAAGCTCCCTTTCCACTCTCTGGACAATCCTTATTTCATTAAGATTTTCAAGACATCTTTCCTGTAAATCACATCTAACACACACGTCATTTATAAAAACATGAGTTTGCTTTTGTTTGTTTATTCATTCATCAAAACTACGGTTCAACAGAGTCATACGGTTAGAAACGGACGTAAGACCTTTGAACTTCACCTTTTCAAAAAAAAAAAAACAAAAACAAAAAAAAGGCAAAAAACAAAAAAAAAATAGTGACAAAAAAAGTTAAAAATGAAATTAAAAGGTGAAAGGCAAATTTRCGACGTACATGCACTTTTTTACATTTTCGAGTCGGTCAATAAGCAAAGGAATGATCACCCCTAAGACATGCATTGCATCACAGGTTGTTTCGGCATGGGACTTAACTTTTGGTCCATGTGCAAACAAGGTAGGCACCAACGGTTGAGCTCGACGATTCGTTCCACGGTCCTCAAGCAGCACTCCGTCAATCAACACCACTGCACTAATGGCCACTACGCCTGAGCACGGATCAGATATCCGATATCCGAAAATCTGTATATTTGATATGGCAGCCAAAGCTGAAAATTCTAAGCTTGATTGATTGAAGACGACGATCACACTACGATTTTACTATGAATTAAATTAAATTATTATTTTGCAAATACTTTTAAAATACTACTCTCTTACATTAAATCCCCTATACGAGAATACAACCCCTAAACTCAATCCAGAATTCGATTAAGGAAATTATTGAAAGGGGAAAAAAKCTTGCAAATCCAAAAGTCAAAACCCCACAAAGGAAGATTTAAACCCTAAAACCCTCCAAAATACCAACAATCAAATCACATAACCCCAATTCGAAAACCCTAATCCTCAAAATCAACAACGCAAATCCTAGAATTTCAATCAAATTAAAAACCCTAAATCAAGCAAAAAAACGCAAACAATCAACACATCATCAAAACTCGATTTGTTGAACTGCAAGAAAAAGATTAGGGTTTTTGGAAAACACCAAAACTGAGGAATTCACACTCACCTGATATTAAAACTCGATCCATTGCATGCAAAGTGCCCCGCCAAAAAATCCAAACGCCAGCCAAAGCCACCAAATTCAAAGCCGTAAGATCCAACGGACAGCTATCAAATAAGAAGAAACCYAATTAGCTTAGGGGTCATGGTTTGCAAATACCATAGAAGCAGTACAAAGAGAACAAGGAAGAATGAGAAGGGACTATGGGAAGAAGAGGAGTAAAGAGGAGAARGACTGACAACAAAACACAARCAAAAAAATTGCAAAGAAGTTTAGTAAGAGGTAGGTGGAGGAAAGCAAACCAGTAACTAATGGCAAAATGTAATAATAATATCCTAAAGGGMTAAAACCSTAAATATCATTTCATGATAAATAGAAACTGGCACATTATAGAGGGGAAGGGATAAAGTGTAATAAAYTGTATGGCCATCTAAATTAAAAGGCCCCAATCTACATATGTCATACACTTACTTTTTATTCCTCATTTTGCCTCTCTCCTCTCACGCATCTCCTCATTTCTGTTTACTTCATCTCCTCTTAWTCTCTGGATCTTTCATTCCCTTCTCACTTTGCATTAAAAAAAGTTCTGCTTGATTTTCACTTCCCTTTCATGTTCAATCAAAGGAAATTCTCAAGCTTTACTTGATTTTTGTGAGGCAAACATTCACTGGTAATTTTTTTTTTTTTTTGCATTTTTTATCTTTCATTTCCTTTTTTTTCTCGAATTGCAAAAACTAATATTTGATTTGTTAGAACTCGGTTTAATATTTTTGGTTTTTATTTTAATTTAAGATTGTTTGAAATTTTTTTAGGGGATTTTTTCGAATTTTTATTTTGTTTTGGGGGGGTTTTCAAATTGTTAGATCTGTTGTTTGATTTCGAAGTTCTAGTTGTTTTGAATTCTCACTTGTTTATGTTTCATTTTGCAGGTTTATGTTTGTTCGCTGCTCAAACTTTCATATCAACATGAACTTCATTGCTTGCTTGATTTTCATTCAAGAGTGATTTCTATTACTTTGCTTTGATATTTGAAGGAAATTTCGGAGGTAATGTTCTATTTCTAAAATGTTTTTGCTCATTATTTCATCCTTTTCTCATATTTTATAGTATCAAAGTCACGAATCTTTTGATTTTAATCAAATATTCGCTTATTTTTGCTCAATTGTTGATTTTGTTTCTTTAATTTCTTTTTTCGAATTTTTGATGTGTGATTCGATTTTTTGCTTCTTGAACTTTTGGTAATTTTCTGGGTTGCTTTTCTCTCTTCAATTTTGGTGATTTAATTTTTTTCTTTTTTTATCGAATTTCTTGAACTTTATTTTAAAAAAAATCTATTGTTGAATTTCTCTAGGTTTTTGGGTTCGTTTGTTAGTAATATCTTGGGTTTATTTGATCCATTTTTCTATTAAACAAATCTGTTTTTTTGTTTTAATTATTGTTATCTTGTTTTACCAGTGTTTTTGATTTTGGCCTCTCTACTTCAAATACACTTAAATTTTTTCAATTGGAGATAGAGTTTGAAATATTAATTCCAATTGTCTTGTGGTAACTCTTTGAACTTGTCCTTTTGTTGCAGGTATAATGAAGTTACAACATCTTTACATCGAAGACTTGCCTTCACTGAAATTACATCTCTAGAAATTCTGAAACTCAAATTATTACTACAGGTTTAGTACTGTCTGTGATTTGTATCTGTATATCATTATTAGGTTTATATTTGTTGAATTTTTGACTTGTGAAATTATTGTGAATTGTTTTGAATTATAACAATTTAAATTTTAAATTTGTTGAAATTTTGTGTATACAATTGAAAATTCTAGCTTATTGCACAATCGGAAAATAAGTTGTGAGGTGTGGACGGTTGTAATGTCACACCTCACCAACCTTTTTTTATTTTAGAAATAACTATAAAGAGACCTGTTGTTTTGCTGCTCTCTTTGGCTTTTTTTAACCGGTCTCTTTGGCTGTTTTGTAGTTAGTGTGGGAGCCAACCTAGGCACCATGCCCAAAACTACAAGTATACAACTAACAAGGTCAGCCAATAGAGGTAAAATCAAATGCAAAACAAGGCGGTAAAAAGTCAAAGAAAAATACCTCTAGCACTCTCCAACAGCCCAACCAGTGCAAGAATTTGCAGCGCCATTCTAACTGATGGTAGTATAACCTCATAGAATGCATCAAAGTAGCGTAGCCTTCACAACATGACAACCAATCCTTCATAATGGAGGAGAGCGAAGCTAAACTCTGGCTCCCCGTGCCCTATCAGAACCAAACGTTCTGCAAATCATCACTACGATAAAATCCTAGCAAACTGCTCATCAATGGTGCTTGCCAGCTCTGACACCTCCATGAGCACGCTCCTGCAACGCCCTGTTGTCCACACTCTTTAGCTCGAGCTAGGCCGAAAGCAATCGGAACCAGCCACTCATCCAAACGAGAATCAGAAAGCTCTGATACTCGTTATCTAAAGGGACAAACTGTCAGTGAAAGCAAGCAAAAGATATCCGACAACACATCGCAAAGTCGTAGGGGGTCACAGCCATTTCCCCCTACAAGTAGTGAAAGGTTGTCGTGTATCCCACAAAACCACTCCATCAGGCAAAACACCAAGGATCCTTGGAGCAGCAAGCGAATATGACAAGACTGGGTCAAATTGAGAAGACGAAATCCTAAAAGCCGCATCGCCCGAGGTTAACCCATACTCCTTCTACAACACTTGAAGAACTCTCTACGGAAGAGATCACCAATCGTATGAGCAGTCCCGTATTGTCCGGGTACGATAGTCACTCGACACCAGAAGGATGACACGAAAGTTAAAAAGAGAAAAAACGAAAGGTAAACGGGTAAGTTAAAAAGCAACATACCCGTCCATTCCTCAAACGAACAGGAAATGTGTAATCAGGGAAAGCAACACAACTCAAAGTGTCCCAATCAGTCACCCTCCACCTCTGCGGGAATCTGCGACCTGTTTTCCTCTTCGGAACTAGCATGCTACAAGCAAAATAGAGCAAAGACTCAAGAAAAAAAAACGTGGAGATAATGCACATACGGCTAAAAATGGGCATTCGCGTTACAAACAAAAGGCGCTCCAGGGGGCTTACAAACTAATCAACCATAACCATGGTTGGAGGAATGCACAATTTCTAGCAATCGAACAATAGGTAAGCAAACTGCCAAGGGCGAGAAAGAGCACTTTCCTCCGTATGTGAACTACGATTGCGTAACGGAATGCACGATTCCCACTCACAAATTCTATATGCAACGAGGGATTTCAAAGGTGTATACGCTCACTTCAAATACGCACATAATCCCCAATTTAGCAAGCAATCACCATTAAACAATGCTTTTTCAAGCTCTAAGATACTTACAATGGTGAAATCATACATGGGCATGCCACCATTGTTGCCAAATAGGCATGGAAAGGTTTATTCTTCATCAACCAGCACGAATAAACAAGAATATATGCATAATCGACAAGACATGGGCATGGCAAGCTACTATCATCATCCTCTTCAGTCAGTAAGCTTACAATGGCATAACTCGTTCAAATTGCACCAAATTTGATGAACCAAGTTGCTAAGATCACACATAAGCATGAATAAGCCAAAGCATTCAACAATTTCAAGCATCCACAAGCAAGGGAGAAAGCCCCAATCCAATTGCAACAAATTGACAAGGCATACTCAAATGGCATGATTTGAGTATTACAATTTGCACTTACAATGTGAATTCAAGTTTGAGTAGTAAACTACTCTGAATTGTTGGATTGTATGAGCAAACAAAGCCTTCCAAGTAATTCCAAGGTGTAGCAATGGAGTTTAGAGAGAGCTTTCAACAAACAAAGCAAAGAGCAAACGACAAATGAAGCAAAAGTGCCATAATAAGGCACGATTTTTGGCCAAAATAAATGAAATCCTGGGCATAATTGCGCCRAGTTTTGTATTATATTTYYCTCGATTTTCGAGCTTTTCTTGTGGGCCCACTTGTGTATGCGTGAAGCCTGTTGCGTTTAAATGTCATTGGTACTTCCCAGGAATTCCAACCAACTTTCAAAGTCATGCACAATGACCAAAATGCCCTTAAGCAAGCAAAACGGGCCCAAAAGTCATTGAATCGCTACAAAAATACACCTATAGACCTATAAAACACCCCTCGCAATACACAAGTCAAATCAAGAGAGCTTATTTTTAATTTTCAAATAATTTAAACTTATTATTAAACATCTTTCTAGAATTTTTTGGATTTTTTCTAAGCATTTTTGGCAGTTTTCAGAATTTTCCACAATTTAATTAATTTTGCGATAATTAATTAAATTATGAAAACAATTCCAACATTCACGAAACTTTAAAACAACACACTATTTTTCACAAGGAATTTTAACATATTTTTTTCATAATTCTTCGATTTATGGTTTAATATTTATGAATTTCTTAATCAAAAACGCAAAACCAAGCAAAGCGGGCCATCTCGGGATATCGTCCCAACCAAAACTTAATATTTATTTTAGTCCTTCACTTATAGCTAACATCTCCGCCGCTCATGCGAAACAACCCTTCTCTTTGCACCACTAGTTTTATAGCCTAATAACTGCAATATGCTACTCACCTACTTTTAGCAATTCCGTACGCTACAACATGGTATTAGTTTAATAGCAATTGAACATGCTGCTATATGATTGTTTGTCATCATTGTAGAATAAACCTATTAAAATAAGGAGAAAAAACTAATTTTACAATCAAGGTACTCTCCATTGTTTGGAAGATCCTTAAGGTGGCCTTACTGTCGTAATGTTCCTTCAATCTCAYAGCAGCAACTTTCTTAGTTGATCTTGCTAGACTACAATATATAGGAGAAATGGTACTTTTTCTTGGAACCACCCCCTTTATCAGTCATTTCTTTAAAAACTTTCAGAGTCTTAATCCGGTATGTTCATTTCAATTCCTTTTGCTGCATGATGTGTAGACAAATTACATCAACCACCAACAATTCTGTCATACGTTGATAKGTCAGGTGACCTGCCTCTAYCTTTTCGTGTTGTTCGCTGTCACAATTTTATTTTTATTGCTGCTCTGTTTAGCTGTAGTTAGGGTTTCTCCCCACTAAAGGACTACATGTTACTATGTTAGTATTATAAAAGCCCGATTGTTTGAATCGAATTGTGTGTCTTTCAAGGCTTCTTGATTATACTTGTTTAAAGCTTAATATGAGTATTCTTCTTTTGTTTTTTTAAGTCCTTTCAGGATAAATTGAAAGTTGCAATGTTGGTCTCACAAGCTGCTCTGCAATTTAGATAGGGTATGTCTATGTTTTTTGGTAGTTTGTGTTATCAAGACATGACCATMATGATACTTGGAGTTTGTGAATTTGTTTCTTTGATTGTTTGCATTGTTACTGAAGGGTGGCCCATGGCTGCTATTTTGGAACTCTAATACTGAGTTGATGACAATATTATACCTATAACGTGTACTGATATTCCAAGATCAGATTGCTTCTAGAAAATATTTCGTCTTACACAGTTTTATTAGACACCAAAAATAGATATAACAAGAATGAATCAACTAGAATAAAAGCTTCAAAACATGCATCAATCTTCTTTCTTATACCTGTTTCTTAAAAAGCTTGTTCAAATTGCTATTTCCTTCTCRTTTTTTCTCTATCTCATTTTTGCACCCTTCTTGTCCTCCTTTATTTCATTCTTTCACCTCAAACCTATCAACATTTTCATCCCAACTCTTTACCTTGGCCTAGCAACTAATAAGAACTATATATTCTTCCTATACAATGGTATTTTGGTTTCTATTCCTAAATACTCGAGTCACACAATTGATACACATCCACCATGCTTACACGAAACAGGTCCTGTTGATGACTTGTTATTCAAGACGTACAAGATGACGGAGTAGAAGGCTTTGTTCTATGATGTCCCTGATTTTGATAGCCTGCTAATGATAGTGATCTGTGCAGGACTTGGTTGTCTTATTTAGCTTTTCCTTCTACTTTAGTTGCTTTTGGTTCCTTCTACGAGCTACAAGTTTGTCTTTATGTTTCTTTTATTTTGTTTCTGAGCTTCTTTACAACTGTACACTTTGGTTTTCTTTTGTGATCTTTGATCAGTGACATGAACTAACTAATGAATTCTCCCTTTATTACTATTCAACATAAGAAAGCTACACTTGATGAAGCTCTTCTTAAGGTTAAGGAATTAATTTTCATAGCCTTGCAAGTGTTATAGTAAGTATTAATCGCTATGTATTTGCATCAGAGAATATGAGCTTTGGACATTGTAAATAAATACTTTCTACTAATCTTTGATTGAATGTGCAGGGTTTGGTATAATGTGAAAGGTTGTGAAAAGCATAGCTTTTGGGCGGTCTTTATATGATCTAGAGTCATATTACTTTTTGGAGTAGTCTTCTTCTGATCTAAGATGTCATATTACTTTTTGTAGTGTATTTAGAAACTAATATGAAATGGTGTAATTTTCATTTTTTTACTTTTACATTATGTAGTAGTAATGTATCTTTTGTACATGGAATCAAAAATGTGTATGCAATGCATTCAAAATTAGTGTAAAAATGGTGTATAATCATATAATGGTGCGTGTTTCCAGTATTATGTAGTTTATTTAGCTTTTTGAGTAAATTTCTTATTATTGTTTAGGTTTATCACCGCACTTGACAAATGATGTTGCAAATAGAAACAATATAATAGTTACAGCGACATATGTATAGTGAGTGTATTAGCTACAGGAATCCCTATAATACTGCAATTCTTAGACAATGGAGTTTTTGTGGCAATGTAAGCTAGACATAGCCGCATTAGTATTTAGTAGCAGAAGTAATTAGTTTGTCACGATACATTTTGGCTACTGTTTAGTTAGCCATGGGAGCCACTCGTAGCAAACATATTATTTTAGCCACTGAGTATATTGTGCAAAGTATATTTTTAGCCACGATAATATTTGTTGCAAAAGCAATTTGCTAGCACAATAACACTTGTGGCAAGTATTGTTAGCCATAGGCATTCATGGCAAATTTATTTTAGCACGAGCGATTTTATAGTAAACTTTAATTTTAGCTACGATAATATTGATAGAAAAACATTTAGTTAGCCACATAGAACTTGTGCAAGAGATTTGATAGCCATGGGAGCACTCGTGGCATGCTATGTTTTTTAGCCATGGGGATAATGTGGATAGAAATTCAATTAACGCTACACCCTTAGTTTTCCCGTGGAAAAATCTTAGCCACGGCCACTTGAGCCACAGACATAATTTAAGAATTCTCATGGCTAAAAAAATAGCCCGAGAATTTTTAACTTGTGCCACAATTCCTTAATGTGGCACAAGATGCAATTTGTAGTGTTGGTGCACTATAGACATGGATCTTCGCTTGCTTTATGCAATTATAGACAAGGCTTAAATGGTTCCGCAGCTCCAAAAGAAGTCTGGTGGCGACTTCCTTTACTCACTTGAGTATAACACACATCTCCAGCATACTCACAATATGCAAAAGCAAGAATTCAATTCTAGCAAAAAAAACCGAGCGCCCTTAATTGTACCCCTAGGAGCAGAGGACCAACCCGTCCGCCCGATGTGCCGCCAGTGCCGTACAAATACATTGTTATTGTGGTTGTTGATGGTTAAGGTATCAAAGTTGACTGACAATTGTTACCAACTGTTTTCGTTTCATTCAGTAAAGTCTTCTGCAAATTTTCCTTAAATTCAATGAGAGTTACTGACCAACAGTCGGTCGGTAATACCGACGAAATTAATATCGGTCGGTAAACATCCATTCCTCTTTGGTCGTATTTCTGTTGGTAATCGGTTGGTGAATTTTTACCGACTAAAAAATTCGACCGACGTTATCGACAAATTATCGGTCGGTAAAGCAGTTTACCGATCGATATAATCGGTCGGTAAAGCAGTTTACCGAACGATTATCGATGGGGTAAACCGATTATCGGTCGGTAAGCTCGATCGTCCAACCGCAAATTTCTTGTTATGCGGTAGCAATTCTCCACTCGACAACACTCCCCCTAATGCACTCACATGCGATATCTGTGGCTCAAGCCCACAAGKGAAATCAACSTAAAACAAGGTCCGATAAGAGCACACGCCTACACAAACACAATTAGATTGGTCAAACAGGTTAATCATCAATTTTTACCTAATTTTACATGTTACTTCTAACATGGTATTATTATGAGAAGATGAACTATAAGTTGAGATTATTATGAGATAAAATCGAATACGAATTATTATAAGCGGACCGRCAAAACTGCGGATTATTAAAATTAWTTTTTTTGTTCGTAAAATAAAAAGTTTTCTTAATAATATAACACAGGAGCACAAGTTGACTTTTGATTAAAAATAGCATCCCATATATAAAATGGATAGAGTTAGTTTTAATAAGAAAAAATATTATATTTCTTGTGACAACTGACAAGTCCCTAGCGCAACCTATCCTATTGTTACTTTGAATAGGGAAGGCTTAATGAACATTTGGTTGCATAACTGACACATGCTTAAAATGAATATATGATTTTTTAGTTAGCCTTTTTTTGCACGCAATGCGTGCATGTCAAAAAAAAAAATATTTATAAGGTTTTTTTATCCGTTTTTCCTTACACTAATAAATCGTTGGTTTTTTTAAAAAAAATTTCATTCATTATTATTCAAATATAAAGCATGTCAAAAGAAAAAAATATAATATTATGAAAAAAACCTCGCGTTCAAATAATATAAATTACTGAATAATAATTAGCCTTTAAGTGTTTGAACTATAATTAGTGAAGTATAAATATGAAATCCGAGTTCTACATTTTTCTTTTATTTGCGTAAAATCAAATTATCTTGTCATTTTAATTCTCTTTATTTATTAGAGTTTATTATGCATGTTTCATTTGTTGAAATATTTGATATGGTAAAAAGAGAAAATCACCTCAATCTACTAAAGTAATTAGATGAATTTTCAAATGCAATATTATTTTTAGCTTGTTTTATATTTATGACAAATTGACAATAATTAAGTTGGAAGTAAAAAAAGATTATGAATTTTTGTAAAATTGTAATTTGAATTCATTATGGGTGTGATAGTCTTTTTATAGTGGAGACACCATATCTCCCCTTCCCTTATGTAATAGAGATAAATACTACTCACTAGTGCACCATATTAAAAGAAAGAGTATTTAATCTCTTCCTTTAGACAAATGAAGTATTTTTCAAATTAGTAACCTATTGTTTTACGTTTTAATTTTTTCGTATTTTAATCCCACGAAAAAAAGTTAAAGCTCTATGTAAAAATAATTCACTCCTCTCTTACGGTGCTCCATGTAAACTAACATATACTCCCTCCGTTTTTATTTACTTGCATCATGGCAAGTTTTAGGGTTTTTTAGGAGAATATATTGTTGATAGTGGAGTTATGTGCAAGTTAAGGAATATTTAATTGAAAGTTACAAGTGGGCGAATATTTGTATGGATAAAACTAAAAGTAAGAAGAATAATAAATGTGATTTATGATTTATTAATCAA
>SNQN01000638.1:49596-66625 GCA_008642245.1 Bassia scoparia
ATCAATTTTATGGATGGACAATGTTACTGTACAAATGTTGATGAGGTGCACATGTCTTAAATAGAAAGGAGTACACTATTCGAAGTCCGTTTTTACTGGAATCAAAGTCCACGTTGTCTGTTGGAACTTCCTTATTACCTTGCCCCTATATTATACCCACCCCACTAAGCCACCTTGCAACCACCCAAGCCACACCGCAACACCATCTTGACCCACCGCAACCACCCAAGCCACACGCGCAACCACTCTAGCAAAAACAAAAAAAAATAATTTGGCATGGTGGCTGTGCTAGGCCAGGCGTGGCAGCCTTGGTTGGGGCGCCCAGCCAAGGCGCCACCAAAAATCAAAGTCCATAAAAAAAAATATTAAGGGTGGGGCGCCTTGGCTGCGCGAGCCAACCATGGCTCCCAGCCTGGCCCAGGCGCCGCCACCATAGGTGGTGGCGCCTGGGGCCAAGCGTTGGCTCGCCCCAGCCAAGGCGCACAACCCTTAATTTTTTTTTTTTTTGTCGTATCTAAAGTAAAATAAAAAAAAACAAAGTTAAGGGTGGCCTGTTTTTTAAAATGAAGTGCCCTGGTAGAGGTGATGATTGCAGGTTAGGTAGATGAGAGATGTCCTTTACTGTCCATAATATCATATTTTATACATTCCCATCGGTAATATACATCATACTTAACCACCATCACTTTTTCTCATTGTAATTTCTACTAGTGTCAGTTTTTTTTCTATGGAACAAGAAATGTCCTTATCTCGTGTTCAACTTCAAAAATACCACTCCACCCAATACGTCATTCCCTTGTCTAATGTTCCCCTCCATCATTTTGTTTTAAGCCAAATGGTAAAACTGGTATAAAGCTTACTACAATCTGCATGTCATCTGCATTTATTGTTATAAAGATGCTGTCAGCAAATATCGTGGAAAAGTCAGTACCAGTATCCCACTATGGTGGCCATGTAAGAACCTGTGTTGTTTAATTCTTCGCTGATGCGATCCAGAATGGGTTTATATAATAACTTTTGGCTCAATTTAATCAACTTTAAAATGTGGCTAAGATGAAGGAAGAAGATAGGAGAAGAAAAAAATCGGAACAAAACCAAGCGCGACCCAGCAGACAGTGTAAGCAATAGTCACGAAAATCTTATGCGACTATTACTCGCTTTTATGTATTACTAATTATATACCCAATCCTCTATAAAATCCTGCAGTGATTACACGCACTGCTCCACTTAACTTTCTACTACTCTGATAATTAATATCCAATATCATCATAACCACCCCATAAAAAAATATTTTTTCTTTTCTAAAGTCACTAATACTACTCACAATAGTTGAAGTTACATGATATGAATACCCGTATACTTCAATTAAAAAATTAAAATATATAAAAATAAACAACACATGAACGCTTCCTACCAAATTTGATGATTTACAATACCGCCATTATATACTATGACTTATTTTAGTTGTACGCTTTTGTTTTCTTCCTCTGCTTTTATTTGTATTTCTATTATATTTACAACATTCCGAAGTGCGTAAGAGGGAAACAAAGAGAAGATAAAAAACGGGAAAATGTACGGGTGGATGGTTACTTTAGTTCTCCTAAATTAAGATTCGGACTAACGTGACATTCAAAATGTCTAAGCCACACAATAAAAACACCACGGTTTTGCCAGCACTTCAATACAGCAACGAAGAGTTTTGCCATCAGAGTTATTAATGATGGCGAATCAGGCTCTCGTAGTTTCCTTATGTTGAGTGAAAGGATAGGGTCAAGGCTTTTGTGGGAAAATAAAATGAATTATTTCTTTATTGGGTCATGTTAGTGCATAGTAAGGCTTTTGCAATAACTTCTCATCGCCGATTTTTCTTGATTATCATATCTAACCCTATACGGCCGCCCTTCCTACACCAAGATGTTGGTCTTGACTATAGGTAGACCACTGCCCAATTTGGACGGGGAACTTTGCCCTATAAGCACACAGCAATTGACGAGGAGAGGTCTAAAACCATTTTTCCTCTCCAATGCCCTTTAATTCCACCGAAATGTCCAACTTTCCTTGATGTTTACCGAGCTTAACACCTTATCTGTTGATTTAATGTGTCTCCGTCATCCCTTCTTTATAAGTTGAGCCTAAGCTCTGCACACTACGTTTAAGGCGCCGAGGCGCCTCTTCTTCCAATCCCAAAAGTGTTGAGTAGCGTTCTTCACGATTTAGCCCGGACCTAGCCCACTATCGGCCTCGAGTTCTTTGCCCTTGAGGAGAGATGCGATAGAGCGAGGGTAACCTCCAATTCAATTGGTTGAGCCATTTTTTTGAAACTGCTTCTTTTTCCATTAACACATGCAGTGCAGTTACGGGCCGGTCAATGTCATTATCCTCTTTGCGATAGGTCCGAATTGAAGTGGTCCCGAGTATACCCCCAAAAAAGGCAAAATGGAGCTTTACTCTACCGAGCCTTCAATCCTTGTGTTTAACAAGTCTTCCCAGTCATACAACCTATTGAAAGGGACAGATTACCTCTAAATGATCCGCTCTTCAGCAGTCATTTGTTGCTCATTGCCCCTCTACCAAGCTCCCCTAACAACTGCAACTTAGGTCTTCAAGTGTGATTGCTCAGTTTGCTGTTCACATGAAACATTTAATAAGTATTTTCAGCACCCCATGCAGGGCCGTAATAACTGGTTTTCCGCGTAAGCACACTCCAAGATGTATAATGATGCAAATAGGAAATTAATTTCCTATGCTTTACCCTCTAACAGAGCCCAACCTTAATATCTAAAAACCTTGCAGACTGTCCAACTCCTTTCAGTTGCGTAATAATATAGGTGATTCCCATGATACCTTCTAGTTTCCAAGCTTAGATGATTTCATTGTCTTTATTATGTAGCACCCTCCCAAACAAAACAATAAATTTTATGTCTGCCCAATTGAAGACTCCTTGCCACTTATTATAGCCACCAAAATGAGACTTTCTACGCCTTGTTCATAGATCTGTCGGAAAATAAATCGCATTACATTCAAGGAGGCTATAAAAAAAGTTGGCATTCTCCAAATCCCCATAAATTACTCATTCTGTCAAAAAAATCAAGTCCCCGATGTCGAACTACGGGCCTGATTGAAATTCATGTCCCACCTTGTCTTGGACCCAGAGAAGAGTAATCTTCTCCAAATATATGTCATTGCGTTTCAGCAGTAGACCCCGATAGTCGATCGAAAAAAGAAATAAATCATCACAGTTCTCACAGATAGAGTGTCCTCCTCCAAAACAGGGGTAAGGTGAAGTTAGCACTTTCATTTGTCAGTTATAATTCCCATTTAATTGGTAATGGATTATAGGAACTAGACGTAACTCTCCGAGAAAAAATCTTTTTTTACTTCTCTTTGCCTTTGTCTATGCTGGATAAAAAACTCTCTAAGAATGCGCTTGAGGCATTCTTTCTTGGTACCAAACGGTGTGCAACAAACCTTTTTCTGCATTTAATTCCAAATAAGGCTATCGAATCACTAGCCTGACCCTTAAGAACTCTCCACCTTTTCCCTATACTAGTCTTTACAATAGGAAAACTCTAGCGTAAGTATAAATGAACCATCACTTAACCAGTATCCTACCCCAATAAAATAAACCTAAAATATGCGCGTCTTTGGATTCTATAAATTCTTCACTTATCGAGCACAAATCAAGCGCGTATGCAGGTTTTCCCAGCTCGAAAAAATTAAATAGGAAAGGTTTCAACATCGAGAAGGTGACGCACACAAGCGAAGCGGAAACACCAAGACATTTAGAATGGACACCGCTTATCCGCAGAAGAGATGATCACTTTGCTTGGCCCTTCTACTTCCCTATCGTTTTTAGTGAGCAGGATATAATTAGTTTCCAGGCAATTCCCAAAAAATAATAGAGACTAACCAAAAGAATTTTTTTTTTTATTTTAAAAAAAGAAAAAAGTAGTCTAGGTCTTAAATGAGATTAACAAACTGAAAAAGATAAAATTCCCTACAAAAATGGAATTTGTTATTTGAAATCGAGCCTGACGATTGCCAGAGCAAATTGCATCTGATTATAGTATGACAACTAAAATTTGTCTACAAAATTGAGTGTTATAAATTATCCTCCATACGAAGTAAAATAAGAACCATACACCCCTTACGTTTGATAAATTTTTGGTAACTAACACGCCAACCAATCAAAGTTCTCTCTGAGATGGCCAATCACGCTTAGGTCCCATATTCTGTTCAAAAAAATTTAGGCCTTTTCTTCCCAGTCATAATTGCCCGAATATGAGTACTTTGGATGTATATTATTGGAAAATCTATGATAGAAAAGAAAAGTATATAAGTAACTAAGAGGACACACTAATCTCAAATAAGAGAAATGGAGGAAAAGGACGATGCAAAGATAAAAGGTAATTTTCTTTAGAAGGATGAGCCATATCACCTCTACCACTAATAGATAAATCTAACACCAATATTTACCTGAATTTTTTCCAGATTCTTTTTGGAAGGAACAAGAAAGATAAAATGTTCTTCTGTACTTTGCAATGCGATAATTATTCATTATAGGCGGAAAATTCATAGCCATTGCTATTGATAGAAGCTTACTGTTGTAGAGCCATCCCTTACATTCAAGCTTTGACTTGCTTATTCTTTAGTTTTGGAATCCGTCTTTCAGTCAACCTATGGGTCAGTAACTCTTGATGTATATATGTGCAGGCTAACAGGGAGGAGGATAATGGCTCATTTTTAGGGCTTCGGAAAGAAGAACTACGTCAATGTGCCAGCTATCGTCCCCATTCATAATCTTTCTTTATTTTTCTTGTTACTCAGTGTAGTTCCATGAGCAGGAACACTACTTTGTCAACATTTACACTATTCACTATTTTTCTCGTTCTACCATGAACAACTAAGAAATTGAGCATGTGTAAAAATGTGAAAAAAGGAAAGCAAGCAATAATGGTGATGGTGTACTTGTGACCTAACTGATGACCTTAACTAATCGTTCATCTGTATAAAAGTCGCATCGCATTAAGACGATATACATTGTGCTAAATAGCTATCTGATCCAATTAATTGCCATTTGTATTGTAAACAACCGTTATCAACTGTGTGTTTTGCTCCCTTTTTACCATGCAACATAATAATGGAACTCTACATCACTTGATCATGGAGCACTGTATCAACTACTACTTGACAACGAGTCAACATCTTAACGCACGTTTTTGTTGGGCATAATATCATCACTCATGATCCTAAACTTGTGCTATAAATTCTAATGGTTTCTTATTCAATTGATCAGAATATGCAAAACAAACAAATATAGTACACTTTTTTAATTAGTAAAAAACACAAGAGCAAACAAAAATAGAGATATATATATATATATATGATGGTGCTAATTAGTGTTCCAAAGTGGTTTGTAGTGAAATTGAATTGCCAAAAGCCATACATGGTTGTTCTTCTCATACAGTTTGTGTATGCTGGGAATGCCTTGTTTTCTAAAGCTGCGGTTTCTCAAGGGATTAATCCTTTCGTATTCGTTGCGTATCGTCAAGCTTTTGCAACACTTGCTCTGGTCCGTTTGCATTTTTTCTTTAGAAGTAATATCACTACTTATCATACTTTGTAACATCATATAGTCTTGATTATAGGGTTCCTCCTGCGGTTCTATTTAAAACCATGTTTTATTTGTTTTTAATTAATGTGTGGCCGGAATAACGGCCATTGTCTTTTCAATATGTGCAAATATTATGTGTGTCCTTTGTGGGTAATTATCGATTAATACATTGGCGTTCATGTTATAGTTATATATCCAAGTATAATCTTCTAATACTTATATTAATTAGCAATTCTTAAAGAAGGTAAAATAATGCTGGATTTTAATAACTAGTATGTTTGAAAAAATACATGTGAGTACCGTAAAGACATAGGGAATCGATATTCACTTAATAACTGTCGCTATCTTTTAGGGATAGTCCTAGATAACACCTGGATTTCGACACCATATATGTGTGTTTTTCTATCCATCTTTTATTCGTTTAAGTAATGTTAAAGTTTCCTATTATATATTTATAACAAATGATATAATAGTGAAATGTTTATATGTTACAACAAACATTCATCCATAAATTTCTTGTTGGTCACATTATGAGTCTTGAACCTTTTTTTTTACAAAGATTATTATCGTCAAGAGTAGCTATCCTTATTCGCTAGAATGTGGTATTTTAGATAATTTCTTGTAGTCACACTGTAATAGATCCACTCAATTGAACACTAAATTAGAAAATACTGTCATTTGAAAATCTTATACATTCGTACTTTGTATGTATTAAGTAAAAATTCCTTTATTCTTACCATCAAATACACTAGTATTCGAGGATAATGATGATGGCGGGTTTCCACTGTGGCAGGATAAGCATAGTTCTTGAATCATTTCTACATCGCAATGCAACAATGACGTCAGCACATTGGCAGCTGCTGCCACAATCAGTTCCTGCCATTACTTTTTCATTTTAGCCTTGCTTTTCAAGGTATATGTGCACGCTCAAACTATTCTTAGGGCTCATCTTCTCCATTAATAGATTTGATAGCATGAACTACCAAGTAGATGCTGTCAGTTTGGTTTAAAATTTAATAAAAATTAAAATATTAATTGAAAATTGACTGGAAGACTAACTGAATAAACGAACAGATGGAAATTAATAACAATGATCAACTTGTTCAAAAGTCAACTGGACGACTTGACTGCAACTCAAACGAAATAAACTAAAATTGGAACTATTACTGAACTAACAAACTGAAACTGAACTGCAACTGAACTGAAACAACGAAAACTGAACATTAAACAAACTGAAACTGAAATAATTGCTTAAAACGAAAGATTGGTCCATACATTGATTGATATTCACAAACTTAAAATTAAACTGACATTGGAATTGAATATTGACACTAAAAACTTAACCAATAACCAAGATATATTTCTTAAATTACTAGCCCTTAATTTGTAATCAATCTCCAATCATTATAAATTTCTTTAGTTTTATATTTTAATTTGTGGAGCCTAATGAAATATAATTGACATAGACTTACTCTAATGACTAACTTACATATTAAACATAAATTATATATATATGACATTAGACTTACTTAATTTTGACATAACTTATATATAATTGAATAGATTACTTAATATTTCAATAGTCTTATTATAATAATTGACATTAGACTTACTTAACATTTATATAACCTTATATACATTGATATTGTGATGGTGTATACACATGAATGGGATAAGAATGCTATAACACATGTGATACATATATTGACAATAAACTTAACTTTAAGATCTCTATATGGACTTACTTATTAACATAGACTGCATAATATTACATCGACATATACAATGGACCATGATTTAGACCCTGATATTTGTTGCCTCAGTGGCTGAAATTTTTTGACGGCATCATATTGTATTATGATTAATTTTTCTTTATTTTTATACAGATCTTGTGTATAGCACCCACCTTATCCCATGTAGTTCATAGAAATATAGTTACTCAACAAAAACGATTAACTTTATATATAACTACTTAACACTTATTTTGCTTTCACCGACAAGAAACTATTTTTTTTATCAAGAGACGTTTCAAACTGCTTTGTTCACACGATATAAATTGAAATTGAAAAGAACGATTATCAAATTGAAATAACGAAAACGAAATGAACAAATTAATTCCAAAACTGAAAAAACGAAATACTTGACTGAACTGAAACTGAAATTGAAAAAAAACTGACTAACTGACCTGTATTACACCATTACTGAAATCATTGAACTGATTATACATTAACTGTTATGATTTAAACCAGAACGACTAAGCTAACTGACTGACAGATCTCTAACTACTAGCATGGTTGATGATCTATTATAAACAAGCGCATTGGTAATTAAAAACACCCCGCGGGGACGAGTCAATATCAGACATTTGGTATAAAAATTTACAATTAACAAGGCATTGCAATACAATAATGTTAAATGTACATGATACTTTAAATTTACGGGTTAATTTCGCAATAAGAATTAAAGTTAATCAAAGACTCTTACAAGGGTCAATAACTACATCCATCATAGCTCGTTTAATTACGAAGTGCAAGCAATTGGATATTACATAAATGAATCTGACATAACACAAGTGCTAAACATCTCAACATACAATTAAACCACAAACACACCGTACAAATCCATATACATAATTGTCAATGTTTTTTTGATGAAGGAATAGGGAAATATACCCAACACAGCAAATGAAAAGAATAAAATAAACAAGCTAACAAACAAGACGGAGAATAGTAAATAAATTGAACCAATGCGACCTAACAACTGAAAGTGCGACCGGGAAAATTGGAATTACGATTGACTTGAACTATTTAGCGACGAAATCGGTCGTTAATTTGTAAAATACAGTTTATTATTTCGGAAATGGGGGGGGGGTGGGGGGGGCAAGGTGGGGGGGAACCCCTTGTAGCCTCTTCTCGCTCCGTCAGTGATAGTAAATAAAACGAATTGACTGTCTACAAGTGGATATTCGTAACATAACGACATATCATTATTAATATCATCACAATATTTATTTTTTATACATGAGAGTATTTTTTTATACATGTGGTATATTGATCAAGGCGACTTAATGAACTTATTCAGAACGGGAGACCTACCACTGCCATAAGAATTGCATTCACACTCTATTTGATGCCCTAGCAACAATAAATATCTCGTACATTATTAACAACATAATCATACTTGGATACATGAGCATGAACTGTTACGTTCTTTTGGAACTTTTTTCAATACAGCGTAAGTTATTTCATTTTAGTAAATTCAATCCATAATAATACAAAAATAACACATATATGTCTTATACAAGCGACTAATTGCATCGTAATTATATCGACTATCTGTTTGCATTTGAGGTTCAGGATGGAGGCGTATCAATTTGGAATATGCATGGATTAGCAAAGATAGTGGGAACGATAATAGTATTTCAGGGGCAGTAATATTGGTTTTCTCAAAGGACCTGAAATGAAGTTTGTCCATAATTGGCATCCAACAAAGGCACCAAAAGTACAAGATCTATCTATGCAATTATCCTCAAAGCCCTTTTGATGATCATAGGCTAATACAATTATGCCTTTTGGCTTATATTACAGGTCTGTTTCTATTATATCCTACACTTTTTAGTTCGAATGACTCAGTTTTTTCTTCAACGTTTGTAAGTTTTTTTACTGTTTGCATTTTTATTTATTTATTATTTATTTTTTTTACATATATATGCTTGAATTTGACCAGCCTCTCTTGTAAACCTATGACGGGGTTGGGGGCTCTTGCTATATTGTGCAATTTCTGAGTTCAATAAAACTTTTGCACCCTATCGATCACTAGTTTAAGGACGTGTTGAACTACGTAATTGTGCGTTCCTCTCTTTGCAATCATTTTAACGCTGAAGTTATAACATCGCATTATAATGATGCAATTTTTTTTTATAGGGTCCTTTGATCAAGAGTATCCAGCTAAGCTAGGCTAAACGGGATTCCAATGCTTCTTCGCAGCCTACAAACGCAATTTGGGCTTGTATATGGACGCCGATCTTTCCATTGGAAGCTTAAGTGGAACTTCAGCTTCTTTTCTCCTCACCTATTGTGTATGTTACAATCCGCATTTAACACTCATGCGTTGTAAGAATAAATTTATGTCTTCTATTTTAATTTTTCAACAAGTAAGTAAAAAATTTACGAAAATAGACCTTTTAAAATATTAAATTTTATGTGAAAAGATATCTTAAACAAAAAAAAATGCAAGGAGGGACCTTAGTGACTTTTCAGCGTTGACTATGTTTCTCAGCATTGACCACCTTTTACTTACTATTTCATTTTTTTTTACGTTATACTCATACACTCCATTCAT
The DNA here is from genome assembly GCA_008642245.1 of Bassia scoparia. Lineage (NCBI taxonomy): Eukaryota > Viridiplantae > Streptophyta > Magnoliopsida > Caryophyllales > Amaranthaceae > Bassia > Bassia scoparia. The sequence continues at coordinate 59,552 of SNQN01000638.1, forward strand.
TTGTAGCCCAAAAAAAAAAAAAAAACTCATTCATATCTTCTACATCAGTGATCGCTAAAGTATCTTATCCTTCAATTCATCATTTCCAATCACCCTCTAAACTCAACCCTAAGAAGAGAATAGAGAGAAGAGAAGCATGCATCAATGGCACCACTCAACAGCCCTCAAAAGACCCACGTGACGCCCTCTTCCTCCAGCGTCGCCAAGGGTCTCTTGATAACGATGCCCATTGACACGGCGACACCCTCATACACTCTCCCTGCAACAACATATCCTCAACTCCTCCAATCTCTGATTGTGTGTTTTGCTGAGTGATTACTGTAGTTTGAATTTTTTGACAGTGGTATATGAATTGCATGCTAGAATTCACTGTTTTGAGGGTGTAATCCTTTTTATTGAGACTAATCGTTGGTTGTATGCTAAATGTGTGTGTGTGTTGGAGGACGCACGCAGGTGGTCGATGAATGTTGAGAGGAATTTGTTTAGTTGGTCAGCTATTATTCGGGCATACTCTAGGAAGAAGATGGGGTGACGTTGTAATTTGTTTCCATTGATATGAAGGAGGGTATATACTGTCTCATGGTTTTTTTTCCTAAGATGTTGCATGCTTGTGGAAATTTGTGGGATTTGGAGATGATGAGGCGAAAAGAACGAAATCAAAGAGTTGTAATTAGAGTGTAGGAGTGGCATTTAGTAGGTAAAAGGATGGTCAATGCCTGAGAAACATGGCAGTCAGAAAGGTCTCTAAAGTCCTCATCGCAAACTTTTTTTGTTTTTAAGGTCTTTCTTCACTTAATTTTTTTAAAACGTCTTTTCACAAAAAATATATTTTAAAAAGTTTTTTTCGCAAAATTTCCGTGTAAGTAATATCATATATATATTATATATATTATATTATATATATATATATATATATATATATAATATATATTATATATATATATATATATATATATACAACACAATCATAAACAAAAATATACTTCCTCCGTTTTTTGATGATTCACTTTGGGTTTGTGGTTTTTGAGGAATATGGTGTAAGTGATTAGGTGAGTAATTGGTAATTTAATAAAGTATGTGGACCCATAGATAAGAGACATAGAGGGAAGAGATTGTGGACCCAAAAAGTAGAAAGTAAGTGGGATTATATGATAATTTCTTGTGGTCCCATGTCTTGAAAGGGAAAAAATCAAAGTGAAACAACTATTTCCAAATTTCTTAAAAATAGAAACTTGGGTCATCTAATAAAAATGAAGGAAGTATATATAAAATTGGCCTGGTTGACTTCTCTAATTTAATAAATAAATAAATAAATAAATAAAATGGTTGACTTATATACGTTTATTTATATTTCACAGGGCATAATAGTAACGGGAATGACGTACTGGTTGCAAATATGGACCGTTGAACAGAAGGGCCCACTGTTTATAGCGTCCTTCACTCCCGTGGCCCTTATAATCACTGCCTTATTTTCAACCTTCATCTGGAAAGAAGTACTATTTTGGGGAAGGTTGACTTTATTAGTTATTACACATTCGTCAACCTATAATATCCATTACCATATTCTTCACTTGATATTTACTAAGAATAAATTTTCATCTTGACAAATCATTCGATTTGTGAAACGCATTTTAGATAGGATTAAAATCCTGTTTTTGTCAACTTATTTTGATAGGTTTTACTAAAAATAAGTTCAGATCACTTCAGTAGTAATAACGTCAGTTCAGTAGCAATTAGTTTAGTTTAGTAAAACTAAATTCAGTTTAGTAGCAATAARTTCAGTTCAGTAAAAAATAAGTTCAAACCTTAAGAAACTRGTTAAAGTTTCAGTAAAAATAAGTTCAGTTCAGAAAAATTCAGTTGAAGATAACATGATCTAATCTGAATACTTTTGGATATTGCTTATAGTATTTAAACTTATCCACCTTCTTCATTTGACATGTGGTCGCTACAATTCCATCTTTATAATTTTTTTCACAATGACTGAGAATCAGACTATCTAATACAAAGGATAATACAAGTAGTTTGAGTTGATGATGATGTGGTTGTTTTGTTAATAGGGTTGGAGGGGCCTTATTGCTGGTGGTAGGGCTGTTTARAGTTCTGTGGGGAAAGTACAAAGAAGAGAAAGAGCGATTAAATGGTGTCGACACTGAAGCCACGACCAAAGATGACAACATCATCTTACAGTGCATCACCATTACCGACTCTCATAGAATACCAAACGTATGATTACATTTATGTACAACTATGTAATTATTATGTCCATCATTGTAACACCATGTCTATTTCATAATAATACTTTCTTAGATTTTGTTCATATTAATTTGATTTTTTGTTTGGTCTGGTATGTTTCTTTGTGTTGAGTTGCTGCAAATAGTGGTACCACTATCCCCAACCCTAGATCAGAACTCATGCATCATAATATGAAGGAAAAATTACATCTTACCACCAAATAGTTTTTCATTTTTTGCTCATAATACGACCTTAATGCTTTTTATTACAAATTACCACCAAAAATGTATGTTTTTTTCTCACAACTTACTACTAAAAGTTACTTTTTAATTATATTCCTTGTTATATGGGCCAAAACTCAAATTAAACACTCCAAATCTTTTGAATAACACAAGTTAACATCATTGTTGCCTTGTGTGGTGTAGAGGAGAGAAGAAAGTGAAGTAACTGAATGGAAAATTTATGTCAAAACGATGAAGTGGTTGAAAGTAAAAGAAAGAAGAGTGATGGTGATTTATATAGTGGAGGACATCAAATAATTAACACAATTTGAGAATTGGCCCGAATGATGGAGGATATAACGGAAATATCTCTAGGCCATTTTTTAATTGATTTTTGTGGCAAGATGTGAGAAAAACAAACATTATTGGTGGTAATTTTATAAAAAATATAAATGTGTATTATAGAAAAATGAAAATGTGTGTTGGTGAAGATATAAGTTACCTAATATGAATGAAGTATGTTTAATCGATCAATGGTTGAAATTTAACATGTGATAGATTGTTGAGTAGCTAGGGCTAGGTAGCTCAGACTCGCTCATGACATTTAACTCCAACTCAAGTTGAGTCTAGAGTTTTTTAAACTTTTGATATCAAGTTAAAAGTTATATTATAACTCTATTTATGTTTGAAAATCATAAATATATAATTACTTTTAAAATATAATATTTCATACTAAACAATGCTACATATTTCTTAGCTATCAGTATATATTCTACTAATAATTAAGGCTATTGTACTAAAATATAGCAAAAAAAACAAAACGATAATGTTCGCTAGCTTTTCAAATGGTAAAAATAAACCAAATCTATAACTATAAACTAAAACAGAATGAAGTTGAGCAATAATTACAACACTCTATCCGATATGTCAAGTTAAGTATATTATCAACAACTCATAAATTAAAAAGGAAATTCCCTTTGGATTGGTAGGTATTAGTTTTCATGAAATGCCTTTGATAATTATGTATTTAGAAATCCACTATTAAAGTTTTTTAAGATTCTTAGTCGTGGTATTATTTTGTTTTTTGGTTAAATTACAACACTCTATCCGAATTCAAGTCATGTATGAATCATAGCTCATTAAATTTAAAAAGGGAAATCTCTTAGGATTTAGGTATGTATTAGTTTCATGAATGCCTTTGATAGTTATGTATATTAGAAATCCCACTTATAAATTTGTTTAAGATCTTAGTCATGGTCGTCTTCTTCTTCTTTCTTCTTCTTCTTCTCTTCTTCTCTTCTTCCTTCTTCTTCTTCTTCTTCTTTCTTCTTCTTCTTCTTCTTCTTTTTCTTTTCTTCTTCTCTTCTTCTTCTTCTCTTCTTCTTTCTTCTTCTTCTTCTTCTTCTTCTTTTCTCTCTTCTCTTCTTCTTCTTCTTCTTCTCTCTTCTTCTTCTTCTTCTTCTTCTCATTGTTTCCAGGCCATTAAGCACTGGCCATGCCCATTACATAATATTACGGAAAATACCTTTAAATTGCCCTCGTTGACCAGTCAAACGAGATTAGCTTCTAAGGAATCTACTAACTAAATTCAGTTTGGAATCTTTCTAGATTCTCTGATAGTAAATTACCAGATTACCCTCCTGTTGCCTATAAATAGGAGGTCAATATCATATTTGAACCACATTCTCCACTTTCATCTGACAAAAACAAAGTACTTCTCTCTCATATTCTCTCTGTCTCTCTCTTACCTTTGCTGACTTAAGCATCGGAGGGGTCACCTAGGACAACCCTTCAGGGTCCCAGGATTTGGAGATTTGAAAATTTTGGAGGGAAAATGATGAATTTGAGAGTTTCTCCTCTAGAATTCAGAAGACAAAGATTGCAAATGAGGAGAGAGGATCACTCCCCTCAAAATAATGTCTTCATACTCGGGCTTTTATTTTTTCGTATTTGAGCCCATTAAAAGTATTTTCTTGAAAAGCCTGATATGTGATACAATTTGTACCGTATAAAATACGATATCTTTTACAATACTTCAACTTCAAATAGAGATATTACTACTCGACGTTCCGAGAAAAGGGAGAAATTATTAATTGCGATTCCGTGAATTTGTATCCTTCCAAGTCAAGAAATGTCATCAACGGGGTCTGTGATCCACCGTCCAGCCACCTCAAGGTGTTTAATAGCCTTGGTGTAAGTTTGCCCACGGACTCATGGGTTAAGTCTATTTGAAAAAAGTGTTCTTCACAGGAAAGCTATGCTCATTAGAGAATTAAATGCAAGCCTATGTGCCTTATTGGGCTAAGTGAAGAATGCTCATAGAAAACCATCATTGTTTTTTCGGATCGCCCGTTTTAGGCTATCCAGAACATTGCATCTGAATAAAGGCGCTTTCACAGGAAAGCATGCTCATTAGAGAATGTTGCTGGTTAAGTCTATTGAAAGAAAGTGTTCTTTCACCGGAAAGCAATGCTCATTAGAGAATTATAAAGCTAGCCTATGACGCTTATTTGGCTAAGAAGGAATGCTCATAGAACCCACTCATTGATTTTTTCGGATCGCCGTTTTAGCTATCCAGAACATTGCATCTGAATCGCCCTTGAGTTTAAAACGCCATAGCTTCCCTATGTACCAAGAACATGTGTTGTTGATTCAATTTTGATTTGGTCTTCAAAACCCCAAAAGATAATGAAGTTTTTAAACACCAGGTAACTAGCTATACTGAATTCACGGATCGCCCACTTAGGGCACGGTGATAGACCTCTAACCGCCAAGGGGACTAAAATCCTTGTTTCTCGGATTACTTATTAAGGGTAATTCAAATAAGTCAATCTTTGACTGCCTAGGAAATCAGAAAACCGTTTTTTCTCGTATRGCCCATTTAGGGCAATCCAAGATATGTAAATTTTAATCGCCTTGGTTTGTAAACGCCCAGGGGATTAAACTCTGTAATTCTCGGATCTCCCATTTAAGGCAATCCAAGACAAGTAATTTTAATCGCCTAGGTTTGTAAACGCCRAGYGGATTAAATTCTATAATTCTCGGATCGCYCATTTAGGGCAATCCAAGACAAGTATTTTAATCGCCCTGGTTTGTAAATCCATGACGGGATCTGTGGCACCCACATGAMTAGCAGGCTCCCGGCCTCTAAGATCATCAAATTGGGGTATTATTGGACCACCATGGAAAGGGATTGCATGCAATACATTCGTATGTGTGACACRTGTCAAATATACTCCAATGCACAACATGTTCCTTCGTCTCTCCTATCCACATTTGTCTCTCCATGGCCTTACTCTACATGGGGGATAGACATAATAGGGAAGCTCACGCCACCCGAGCAAGGAAGTCATGAATTCATACTTGTGGCCATAGATWATTTCACAAAGTGGGTCGAAGCAGCGTCATATGCTAAGTTCCAAGCTAAGTACGTCGCAAAATTCATAGAAAACAACATCATCTGTCGCTATGGGGTCCCTCAAGAAATCATTAGTGACAACGACACCCACTTTCAAGCAGAGTGTGTGGATTTGATTGCCAAATAAAKGATTCAACACCACAAGTCATCACCATACAGGCCACAAGCAAATGAGGCAGTCGAAGAAGCTAACAAAAATCTCGAGACAATTATCTCNCGAATTGACTGTCCACCAAGTTGGATATTCGTAACATCAACGAACATATCCTATATAATTCATCACAATTTATTTATTTTATACATGATGAGTATTTTTTTATACATGTGTATATTGATCAAAAGGCCGACTTAATGAACTTATTCAGAGACGGGAGACCTACCCTGCCATAAGAATTGCATTCCACACTCTATTTGATGCCCTAGCAACAATAAAATATCTCGTACATTATTATAAACAATAATATCATACTTGGAATCAATGAGCATGAACTGTTARGTTCTTTTYGACTTATTTTCAATACAGCGTAGTTATTTTCATTTTAGTACAATTCAATCCAAATTAATCAAAAAATTAACACATAATAATGTCTTATACAAGCGACTAAATTTGCATCGTATATTAATATCGACTTATTTGTTTGCATTTTGAGGTTCAGGATGGAGAGCGTATCAATTTGGAATATGCATGGATTAGCAAAGATAGTGGGAACGATAATAAGTATTTCAGGGGCAGTAATATTTGGTTTTCTCAAAGGACCTGAAATGAAGTTTGTCCATAATTGGCATCCAACAAAGGCACCAAAAGTACAAGATCTATCTATGCAATCTATCCTCAAAGGCCCCTMTTTGATGATCATGGCTAATACAACTTATGCCTTTTGGCTTATATTACAGGTCTGTTTCTATTATATCCTTACACTATTTTAGTTTCGAATGACTCAGTTTTTTCTTCAACGTTTGTAAGTTTTTTTACTGTTTGCATTTTTATTTATTTATTTATTTATTTATTTATTTTTAACTATATATGCCTTGAATTTGACCAAGCCTCTCTTGTAAAACCTATGACGGGGTTGGGGGCTCTTGCTATATTGTGCAATTTCTGAAGTTCAATAAAACTTTTGCACCCTATCGATCACTAGTTTAAGGACGTGTTGAACTACGTAAATCTGTGCGTTCCTTCTTTGCAATCATTTTAACGCT
>SNQN01000638.1:81744-98031 GCA_008642245.1 Bassia scoparia
CACCGCACTAAACCACATCATTATTTCCTTGATTCGACGCACCTACACCCTTGCATCTCCAAGCAAGGATTTCTAGAAGTTCTTAGAGGATTCCACGATTTCGAGTATTTTCTAAATTATTCACGTATTTTCTGCGTATTTCTGCGTATTTTTAACGTTTTGCAAAATTCATAGAAAATCAGAGAAAAAATCAGAAAAATAATTAAAAAATATTGCGGATCAGAAAAATGTGGACGCACATGATGGAAAACAAAAAACTACGAGAATCGTCAGGTTTAACTCGTTTGAAAAACCTTTTGAAAACCTTCGAAACCTTGATTTTATCAAGAAAAACGAAGGAAAAATGTTGCCTTGTAAGTGACCTTTGCTCAATAATTCCGAGTACGACCTCAGTATTTCCAACTTTCGTGAGTTCAAAGCATCTTTTCCGAGTCGAAAAAAACCGAGACGCGGGTTATATTTCATCACGGATACTCATTTGGGGAGACACATTTCAGGTGTCTACAGAAGCCCCCACTTTGACTGAAGTCTGAAGAACGATAGTTTGTTTTAAGACGAACAGTTCAAAGTATTGATTCGGACGGAGAGCAACTCAAGACGTCTGCGACCCTGAGTTACCCTTTCGCGTGGGTACCTGCAAAACAAAGGTGTTTTACCTGTAGCCGGTCCCATTTCGGTCGTTGTGCTTGTATGTCTGATCCTGAGCGTTCATTTCCCCATTCGGTGACGGGGAGAAATACAGGTACGTCCCATGCTTCCGAAGAAATGAGCACATGATTGAAAATGATAGTCCCTATTCAGGATAAGGACTTACCTGGTGACGACATAGTCTGTTTATATGTCTTAGCGAAATTTGCAATGCAATGTTGACTTGTAACTTGTGACTTTCGATATTGAAAAGCGTGCAGGAGCATTATTTGAAGATCGTTGAATTTGGAAGGGCCTTTGTCTTAGTCTGGTTCTAGACCATTAGTTTGAAAGAGTCATTGAACTTGAAAGGGTCTTGTCTAGGTCTTGGTTTCTAGACATGGTCTGAAGAGGTCATTGAGGAGTCTTGTCTAGGTCTGGTTTTAGGACATGGTTTGAGAGAGTCTTGGAAAGTGGCTTGTCTAGTTGTTCAAAGACATGGTTTGAAAGAGTCTTAGAAGGAGGTCTTGGCTAGGTCTGGTTTTAACATGTTTGAGAGAGTCATTGAAAAGTGCTTGTCTAGGTCTGATTCTAGACATGAATTTGAATGTGAATTTGAATTTGAAAGAGTCCAAGTCTAGGGTCTGGTTCTAGACATGATTCGAGAGAAGAGAGTTCTTGTCTAGGTCTGATTCTAGACATGATTTGGAAGTGTCTCTGTCTAGTCTGATTCTAGGACATGATTTGAAAGTGACTTGTCATAGGCTGATTCTAGACATTGATTTGAAAAGTGACTTGTCTAGGTCTGATTCAGACATGATTTGGAAGTGACTTTAAATTGAAAAGGCCAGCAAGGTCTGGTTCTTAGACATGATTTAAAGTGTCTTGTCTAGGTCGATTCTAGAACGATGATTTGATAAGAGTCTTTGAATTTGAAAGGAAGTCCAGTCTAGGTCTGGTTCTAGACATGAATTTGAGAGTGGCTTGTCTAGGTCTGATTCTAGACTGATTTGAAATGGACTTTGTCGAGTCTGATTCGTAGAATGATTTGAAGTGAACTTGTCTAGGTCTAAATATCTAACTATTGATTTGAAAGTGACTTGTCTAGGTCTGATTCTTAGACATTGATTTGGAAAGTGATTGTCTAGCTGATTCTAGACATGATTTGGAAAGTGACTTTCTAGGTCTGATTCTAGACAATGATTTGAATGAGCCTTTGAATTTGAAAGAGTCCAGTCGTAATCTGGTTCTAACATGAAAGGACGATACTAGAGTCTAATCCTAGTACCGAGTGCCAATGAAGAGTGTCCATTTGAAGAGTGACTTAGAGAAAGGTGGTGACATTTGGACGAGAACTCGGTGACTTGACTTAAACATTGGCGAACAGTGACGTTGATTGGAAAGAGACAGGGTCCAAAATGATTGTTCAGGATTTCCTCTTGATAGGCAAAAGACTTGAACCACGTTAATAGGGCCTTAGGGATGACAAGAAGCCCCAACTGGAAATTAAGGAGCCATGAGGACAACGAGCCCTCCAAAGCGAGACGTTTGAGACAACGTGGTACGGGCTTAGAGTCAAACATAGGAAGATGATAGATTGTATGGATGAGTTCCCCCAACAAGCTGTACTGACCCAAAGGTCAGTGGCTTTACTCTGTGGGATTGAGTCAATGAGTTCCTTGAAGGTGACCAAAGAATAGGCTATGGTTCGAAGAGAAATGGAAAAGGGTCAAAAAATTTTGCTCTAGGTCAAAGATGTGGCTAGATACGAGTTGGCAATGATGTTGTTCAAACAGAGTCATGTCAGGTTTCTAAACTGGCAAAAACCAAATCGAATTCTTAGCAAGTCAAGCACTCAAAAGCCTCAAATGATTTAATGTTAATGCTATGCGGTCGAACTCGAGAAGAGGCTTCCTACGTATCCTATACGGAAATCAGACCAACGTTAGTTCTGGTGATATGTTGGAACAATGCCTCGTGTGAGAGCTTTTGTGGTTGAATGTAGGCTGTGTGATGGTTGGAAAATGGCTGATGTTTACGAAGTTGACCCACGGCTGCGCAGTGTGCTTATTAGGACTTTTTGCTTTTTGTTTGAATTGGGCTATTGAACTTTGGATTTGCATTGGATTTGAAATTGATTTGCATTTGTGATGACTGGCATTGAATTTTGATTTTTTCCTTTTGGCTTGCCCATTTTATTCTTCTTTTCTTTTTCTTTCTTTGCAACTGTCTTTTTCCTACGCCACCGTTTGGTCCAAAGATTTAAGATGTGGGTGAATGAAAGAAAAGATAGGCTAATTGATAGTGTTTGTGGCTCAAAAGGTGGCGAGGACTTTGTTTGATGTTGACAAAGGAATGGAAGGATGGTCATTTTGTGGAGCTGTGAAGAAAGGCTCTCCTAGGCATTGTTCAAACTAATAATTGAATCAGCATCTAGATTAAACCAATTGTGGCCAATGAGTGTTGAGACTTGCATAGAATTAGAAAATAATATTGCCAAAAATGAAGCATTTTATTGATGAAGAAAATTGAGACATACATGGCTTATTTGAAAAGACTACATAGACTCGAAAGACAACGCGGAATTGAAAAGAACATAGGCTAGGACTAGGACTCGGATGACTTAATCTAGAAAGGCCGCATGGATCAATTAACCCACGCCCTTGGGGCGACTCATGGTTTGCAAGTGGGTTTGGTGTGGATTGATCTTTATCCTTCGCCGCTGGAGAACTGGAGCGACCAATCGTTCAACCGTCTTGAATCCTGTGCTTCAGAACGATGCAGTTCTCAGTGGTGTGACCCCTTCCCTTGTGGAACTTACAATAGGCCATTGTGATTCCAATTCCTAGATTTCTGATCATCGAAGGGTCTGGAGTGGGTCCCAATAGGAGCAAGTGCACCTTTTGCCAGTCAGTCTATCAAAGGCCTGCTCATAAGTCATACCAATTGGAAGAAATGTCCTTGGTGTGTCCTCGAGGCCTGTTGTTGAAAAGAGCCAGGATGGTTAGCAAGAGTTGTCATTCGGTGATGTGGCTGATTTGATCAGTGTTGGAAAAGGAAGGAGCCACCTTCTTTATTAAAGCCCCACCGTTACCCTAGACTTCTGGGCTGAACATCTTCTTCGACTTAGGAGGCCAACTTTGTAGAGCCAGTTAAAGAGTCAATGGGTTGAAACTTGAGTGCTCTCGATACATTGATTGAAGTCTTGATGACCATGGCGGACTGATCTTCCCATTGGTCATTGCATTTGAGCGGCCTTCTCTCTCCACCTGATAAGGAAGTAGAGGAAATTTTCGCTCTCACCTTGCTTGGTGGCCTCCTCTAGTTCACGGAGACCAACAGGAAGCTGGAATTTACCTGTACTGCTTTAGGAACTCGTGTTTGAATTATTCCCAGTCATCGAGCTGGCTTGACTCAGAGTCTGAAACCACCTGGGTATGGTGAGTGTCCAACAGTAATAGGGACACCGATAGTTGAATAGCTCTTTGCTCAGTTTCCCTGAGGACCATTGAGATGTTAAAAGTGCGAGGTGTCCTCGTCTTGCAGTTCCTTTTGAACTTGGCAAAATCAGTGATGACAAACTTCTTGGGAAGCTGGCCCTTAATCTCATAATCAGCAACACGAGGCCTTTGGAACTGAATTCGGACATCCTCTGACCATCTCTTCTAGTTGCTCCACCCTTTTTTCTGTCTCAGTTTTGAGAGAGGAAGTGGTGTCTAGCATCGTCTTCTCCCCCCCGTCAGACTCGAGAGTTTTCTTGGGTCCTCTTGGTCTTTCACTCCCCAATGCTCTTTTCTTGGGCATCAGGCGAGAATTCACCGACTCGAAGCTTTTCGAGAATAGCATTAAGCTGGTTTGTTCGATGCTTGCCATGGAATGTCTTGATGATCAGGAGCGCGTCGGGTTGGCTTCTTGTTACTCTTCTGGGCCAGAGACAAGTTGCGAGTCTTTTCTATCTTGTTGAAATCAAGAAATTACACTTTAGAACCCAGAAACAAAGATCGAAAACTCTAAGAACAAAACCTAACTCAGTTTAGGTTCTGATCTTAAGGAACTGAACTCAAAGTAGACTTGAATGGCTAGACCTAAATCTATTTAAGGTGCTAGACTCGAGTAAAGATTCAAACCTAAGATGGGCCTATTTCAGAAGTAAGGACCTCTTAGACCGTACGAGCCATTTTGAAATTTGAAGGGGCCCTAGGGTGGAGTCAAAGTTCCTAGGGTTGAGTCTCATGATCGAACCTAGTTCAGTTTTAAGTTCTGTGAATTGATTGGAGTGAACCTAAATTCAGATTTAAGGCCTTTGGGTGAAAAGTGAAATAACCTAATTCAGATTTAAGGTGAATTGAATTGGAACTGAAAAATCCGACATCCCAATAATTACAGATATAATAGGCTTCTTGAAATTGGAATTAATATAAACATCCTTCATTTAACTGTTAAAGTTCAAGTATACAGTCCTAAAAATAATTCTGAACTCTCATTTTTATGCTTACTTTTGTGATCCATTTTTGCTTTCTATGTAAAGGAGAAAATGAGAGAGTTCAATATTTAGTACAACCATCCTAAATGCTTATTCCTTTAAATACTTTGGAAAGTCTTATGAAGCAATATCATCAAATCGAATCTAAGTCAGATTTAAGACCTTGGATATGGGATGAGTCGAACCTAAGTCTGATATTCTATTATATGTCGACAGGAGTTTTGCACAAATTTTGCACAAATGGCATATGTAGTATGTTTTTCCTTAAATGGTGGATCAATCGATAACTTCTTATTGAGTCTATGAAACATGGCTATTCAAATGGGATTGGACTGGGCTGAGTTAGGAATTTGTATACTTCCTCTGATCAACGAAGGTTAAATATAGTCATCAAAGTTAATCGTTTAAAAACAAAGCACAGGTTGATTTATGAAACACAATAAACTCAAATTATTCTCCATAAGTCATTAGGGCGAAATCTATAATGTGATCTACATAATAAAGTGGACAGGCTTGGTAAAGTCTATGTTAAGTTAAGTCAATATATGTACCAGATCCTTAAATAAAAGAGGAAGTAGAGCTGGTTCACAAATTTCCACCACCACAATATGTGACTGTATATAGGCCGATAGACTAACCCCTATATACACGCATCTCTAGCTGAAACACACGATCGCATAATCTCTAAAAAAACGTTTATAAAATATCTTCCTGAAGGCATATCGGCAAGTATGAGCCCTATTGGATCTGATACCATATTCAGCCAATGTATCGGGAATTAACAAAATACCCCATATCCCTCCACATGCATACACCATCCGAATAAATAATTTATCTTGCGCTCCTCTAATTTGGTGATCATCGAGCAAATATGAGACATATTTGCCCATATGAGACCAAATTAGGGAGTAGATCCCTTCAAGGAAAATAGAGACAATTTAGACGCCTGATCGAAGGAGTCGAACAAGAGCAATAATTTTCAATACTTTGTACATATAAAAATCTCTATTTTGTGGAACTACGAGACTTTCAATCTGACTCCTACGTCTCAACAAAATTTGTGATTAACCCCAGGTGAATCAGGTCCAAAAAACTGTAAAGTAAGGCTATTCGATCCCCGCCTTAGGCAAAGGCTTTACAATAACGGCTCAGCTTCGGATCAACCAATAGTTTAAAAGTGACGCTTATTAGGAATTCCGCATGTGAATGCTGTTGGGTTGTAGTCGGTTTTCGAATGAGTTAAAGAAGATCGCCACAAATGACGTCTTTACTAAGGTTAATCATCTGTAGAACTGAGCCCTTAATAAGCCAATTGTCCCAAATACTAATGTGCACCCAAACCCGATAAACCCCAATCAAAAGGTAGATACCAACGACTGATGTGAACTATCGAAGAAGAAATGGTAACGAATTATGTATGATCTGTATAGCCTCAAGATGTGCTGAAAAGCGCAGGAAAATTAGCGGTGCCTCTACTCGGTTCTCATTTATATGGTACTACCAATAAATCATAAACAATCAATTGACTTAATCCTCAAAGAAGAGCCCTATGAGTTGATTTGACATTTGAAATTGCATTGATACTAGGTGGGGTTCTTATTATAAACAAACCTTATAGAACCCTAAAAATTCTTTCAATGAATAACGAGTCAAAAAGGCTCACTTTGAGTGTTAGTCAATGTTAATAAGGTGTACTTTTAGAAAATGTACCCAATGACCGGAATCAGTCCCTGAGTGATTTTAATATCTGACTTATTAATTTAAACAAAAAAGACGAGATAAATTCCGGTCTTCGGTGAAGGCACATAAAATATATACAAGTGTGATTTTTGAGGAACATATGTTATTAGTGCCATGAGACATGAAAAAACAAAGTGAGTTGAAGTAAAAGGCATTATGCTAATTAGGTGAATGAGTGTTAGTCCTTCCTTTACCTTTGTACTGCTATATTAATCTTAATCACAACACTTAAGAAAAAAACAACTCAAGAATCGCCATTCGATGAATTGCTAATAGAGGACGAAAACAATTAGTATTGACAATATAATAATATAACACTTTGTGGTTTTATTATAATAAATGAAGTACAACAGTTAAACCAACCATGAGCAAACAAATTTGAAAAATATTTAAGAAATACCGTAGCAGTACTTTTACATGGAACACCCATTAACAATGTGAGTTCTACATTGTTTTAATTGAATGTAAAAACTGACCAAATAACAAAATGGATTTAAGTGGGTTGCGAAGTTTATAAGACTAACAAAAAGAGATTTAAACTTAAAGACGTTCAAATGATACGCAGCTCCCTTTTGGTCTTGCGACTAAATCTTTCTACGATACACCTTTTTATACCCTTATTTCGCTTGTATTGCACTCTGAAAAGACGACATCAAGACCTCAATTGAATTTCGAAATTTCGAAGGTGTGCTTTGTCTTTTTGTAAGTTGCTAGACGTGTTCATATTGCGTCTTCTGCGACATATTGACGTCTCTATAAGACATTGCAAACATTTGTGTTAAGTTTTTGATAGTTGAATCCCCTGCTGCCTTATTTCAAGTCGTTTGTTTCATCCAAATTCTTCCTGAGCAAGGCAGAGTAGAGCCTTTACAATTCTTTACTCCGAACAACGAGGCAACAACCGGCAAAGATACGCCCCAAACTGCATTTAATATGAACCCCATTTGGCCCCCAATATAAGTCTATGAGCCGTAATATACTCCAGGTGAGGAGCGTATATACGTCTCATTTCCAGGCGAATATTATCACGTTCCTTCTCAATGTCCTTGAATTAGAATTTTTGGGCTAAAATCTAAGTTTGATAGCATATTTGTGTGGACGTATATACGCTCAAGATGGCAGCGTATAATATTAACGCTCATCGGAGCGTATATACGCTCATTTCAGCGTCCAACCACTATGATACGCTCAAAGGTTTCTGCAATTTTTTTTCCGAAATCCAAATACCCCACCCTCAGAATCTGTTTTGATATATTCCTATTCTGCAATACAAATTATATTCTGTGATTCGCCACACACTGAATTCGAACAAACGCTACAACCACGGACACTACTCATCTTCGTACTCTTCTCATATGACACCCAGGATTCTAGAGATGTTCTAGAAAGGTTCCCTATTTCCGGAATATATACTTTTATCCAACTCTATCTCACCCCATCAATTTTTGCTGTTCCACCATACTGATCTTAGTTAAACGTTTGCCAAAATTCATAGAAATGGAGATTATGAACAAATTCTATTGATATAAGAATCAAATTTAATAATTAAGTGGTATTGGCGCGAATATTTCTTTGGAGAAGGAAAAGTGGGCTTAACGACTATGCCTAGATAGTAAGAACAAAAAAAACACGACGAATCTTGCCTCAGAGTTATCCGGAACTCTGTGTTTTTATCTTAAGTGAGTAGTTTATCTTCATCACTGAAGTTGAGGAAAGCCTTTCTTTAAAACCTTTATTTTGTGTTATCAAGAAAATACTGTAAGCGAAAATATGGTTTGCGCTTTAAGGTTGACCAAGTTGGTAAGCCAATCAAATTTTCTCCAATTAGTCAATTCCATGAGTAGTCGACCCTGCACGTTATTTCCAATTTCTAGTAGAGAGGTACATAGAGTCATCTTTTCCGAGTCGTAAACCGAAAAAACGCGAGACACGCCTGGGTAAGTGGAGTGGTGAATATTTCATCATCGGTTATTACTCATTGGGGAGGACAATTTTCAGTGTCTACAAGCACGCTTGCGCTCAAACGGGCTTCAATCCCATCTGTAGCTGTCACAGTGATGGACAATACTCTGAATCCAATCATAGTAAGACCCCTAATGAGACAGAATATAACTTTGTGTAACACTTCGAGCAACGTAGTAGTGGATCACCACAAGAGCGCTGGTATTTGATAGAAATTGTAGCTGCCCATTTTACCCTAGGCTAAGCTCATATATACTCTCCAACTCCCCAGATTCCCAATTTGTGATTATGCCACAACGAATGCAGAAATCTCATATTTCCTCATTGGACGAACTATCTATGTCACTCCTCAAAATAGCGAAAAATAAACTGGAATAAGCATGAATTTCCTGAATTGCCTCATCACCCTGAAGAAAAAATAAGAAAGGGGTCAACCGCAGTCAAGCTAGCAGCTGCCCAAAAGTCGCCAATGATGAATAAAACGAGTTAGCTAAACTTCATACTCCTATACAAATAATAACGTCTACCAAGGGAGCAAGTAAATGGTTCACCCGCGTACCGAGATCCCGGACAATTTGTTAAATACTTAAGGATAAGAATCCCACCTGCTGACGCAGCAGTTGTCTTTGATCACATATAGAGAGTAGAAAACCCTCTTACGAGGTGACAAACACGCAACTCCTCTTAATTACGCTCCTAAACTAGTTCAGTAAAAATTTACTGTATGATATTATAGGGTGCGACTTGCACATCAACATCTATAAACTGAGCTTCACATATCTACAACCCATCAGCCAAATCTGTACATTAACCAGAGCGGATCATGTGAGTTGCTCCAAAGTTAAGTACAAGATTACATCAATAAACAAACGTTATTATTTGTATAAATTTAAACTATTAGCAAAAATTGCATCGAAACATAATATATAATTATTATTCTAGCTCTACAAGTAAAGCAGAACTCAGCGAAGAATCCTCGAGTAAAATCAATACTAAGAAAAGAAGAACAGACTTGGAATTGCACTATTATCCTTCTATCAATAGAAACTAAAGAAGCCTAAATAGTCGTAGGCCATTAAGTATCACCAACAAATTGAGATACCAGCTTAATTTACCCAATCAGAGAGACACAACCCCGAATCGAGATATACAAACTCCACTCCTCGAACAGGAAATTGCGCCACTATATAACTGATCTAACCTAAAGAGAAGTTACTGCTGCTCATCAATCCAATGAGCATTTTCCCCTCACCTTAACATCATGAAAATTTGACTTACACCCTTAACATTGATATCCTAATCAAGTATGCTAGTCACGATCAATATAACCAAATCAATTTATCATAGGACCTTAGCCTTAAGTTGCAATCGAGATTCAAATAGGACAAACCATGAGTCAAAAAACAATACCGCTAGCCATACGGTATCAGACCGTTGAGTCTACTCAACTAATTCGGGATTACGTCCATTCCGGTGTAAAATTTTTGCTTCACGTATGGCTTTCAAAAATACACGGCAAGAAGATTCATATGCGCACTCTCTTTTCAGTCCAATATAGACACCTAGGGTGCAAAGCAAATCCATAAACTTTCCACCCAATCCATAGTAACTATTCTAGTCTATAGAATCACTTATGGCACTCTCATGATAGAACAATTGTCAATTGGATTCCTAATTCCTCAAGGTACTTCAATCGCTGCGAGTATATCAGGTGAATTGGATGTGGTCAACAACACTATTTCAGATCAAACAAGAATTATTTTCTAGGGATTTGACAAGTGATAAGCACATTTACATATTAGCTCAGAGTCAGATAGAAACTAGACCATCTCGAAAAACGTTACGCTCCAACAGGTACGAGAGACAGCAAATTATACCATTGGCCCTGCACAAGACAAAATTGAACACGAGTAGCTGGAGAACTGAGCAGCTATCATCAAAACTCGGGTCCATCACGAACCGGCTGTATAGAAAACAATAAAAAGAAAAGACACCCAGAAGTTTAACCAGTCACCTCGAATCGAGACTCTTCTACTACTCCATACCTAATGTCCAAATCATCAATGAGAGAACTTACTTAACAATACAATCTATCTCGCTCTCAGACACAATATGCTAAACCAAATTACCTCCGCGCTATTCAACCGCTGAGCATCCTCCATACGAATATTCGAAAGTGACACAACTCACAATTCAAAATGAGCCAATGTATTAGCCCAACCGTCACCCACATTTCTACTACCTCCCATGTATAGTACAGTTCGTTGCAAAATTCCTATTTATTTGTAATGAAATTCAACAAACATAGATATGTCCCTATCCACAAAGCAAAAGTTGAAATTAGAAAGTCCCTAATATATTAAGTGTACAACTAAACGAGTAGCTCCGGCATATCACCTGATAATTAAGAACACTCTCCTTTATGTGCCGGAGGTACATTAACCCTTATGAGTTAAAAGCACAATAACGAGTCCTTGTCTCATATAGATTCCTAACCGCATACTAATTACACTCTGCCTATAAACGAACAGAGAATTAACAGAAAAATTCGTGTAATTCGCTCTAAAAATTAAACTCGTATTTAGGTCACTCCTTTCTGTGGTGGTAAATATCTTACGTGCGCCTAGCCTTGCGCTATTTATACTCGTACCAGCCGTTGATCTGTATGTTCCTTTCTGCTTGCTCCTCCAATGGTCCAGATCACTCTTGTCTTTGCCTCTTTTAACATTAAAAAGATAGCTCCTCAATGCCGAATGCACGTTAGGCTAGCCCATTCTTTGAGTATATAACTTACTACAACTACTAGATTAGCCATATATTCATAAACCATGTTATTTTTCAAAGATGAGAACGAATACCAAAGAATACCATTCCTCGTACTCTAATTGATATAGACGCAAAAAGATTTAGCTAAAATACTAATATATCTAACGTCTGTAACTAAGTCAACACATGATGGAATTCGACGTCGTCTTATAAAAATTAATGTAAATAACATCGCATTTATGACATATTATAGTTTAAGTCATGATTGACTTTTTTTGGCAAAAATTTATGATTAAATTCAAAATAAATGCTCATAATTACAATAATAATTTAAGTCTATATGTCATTTATGAGTCGTACACGAGATATTTTATGTCATCAATAATCATACTACAAGCTACTTCAGTTTAGTTTATAAGCTTAAGGATCGAGAGTTCGTAAGTCAATATATCAAAGAGGCAGACAAAATGGATCATAGACCACAAATTAACTGTAAGAGCACTTGAAAAGTCAAGATCAAACCCGATAGACAATGATAGATACGACAAAGCTTCAAATAGTTACACGATATATAATATAATAACAATAATGCAAAGCTTAATGGGTTAGCACCACCCATATAGTCCACTTAAAAAAGAGAGTGTTTGCAGGGTACATCTAAGACTGCATACGGCAGCACGTCGAAAAACCAATTAAAAGTGAACGATAGTCAGCACTTGCAGGCAAAGTCGCGTACTCCGCAGTAACTGGGCGATATGTAGAAAGGAAACTATCAGCAACCAGATATACACAGTATCTCCTAGGAATGTGCCACCGAACGCTAGATAGGAATAAAACTTTTCAAGGAAAATACCCAATGTGTCCAGGCTTGATGAATGTTGCGATGTTAAGTCGAAAAGATTTTCACACATGACTGGGTGTGAGGCCAAAAAGGAAATACGGTGTCATTTGTGAACAAAGTACAAAACGTCGAATCGTCACAACAACATCATGCTATTCCTTATATTCTTGCGATCATCTTTGATCTAAGACGCGATCAGCCATCCAAAAATTTCTACCAAACACGAGGTTCCATATGGACCCTACAAAAAAAACACATAAAAATCATGAGATTTGTTGAGTGCCAGAGAACTCTCCGTTAGGTCAATTCTTAGTGACAATAGCACTACTCTCTCTAAGACCACCATTACCCAAAGTCAATGCCAACAATTTAACTGCATCTCTCCTACCCACGTCTTGCTCGAGGATTTATTCGTGCAAAACAGGCCTGAAGTCAACCAAGGTACAAACAGTACATGAGTGTCTCAAATACGTGGGCACGCCATGAAAACTGGAATAAATTTGAAATGCTTCGCCAATTGTCTAGGTCCAAGGGGCATTGAGTTCTGAGGGCACGGCCTGCATAGTGCGAGAGAGAAGGCCCATTAATGAGACTCCGTCCAACCTATGGGTCAGGCAAACTCGAGTATCCCATCAAGTCAGTCTAAAGAGAGAGCCTCCCACACCTGAAGAGCTCCAAAGTTATCATCTGGCCTGCACCGAGCAAAATTCAAAGTAGTGCACAGCTAATGGAAGCAAATTAGCAACGACAAAAGTCCTGTGGATAAGCAAAACATCATATTATACTACCAAATCCAGACGTAGACCAAACATTTAAGCCCTTACGAACTCAACGGGGTCCATAGTCGACAAACCATGGAATGAGGCCCACATATAGAGTCTTGACCCCTTCCCATAGCCGCATGCCCAGAGGTGGTGACCAACAACCACTGGACCTACAATCCATTCACAGTGACGGAGGGAATGACGACTGACCGGCACTGCAGGCGTTTTAGAAAAGTTGCTATGACTTGCACACCTTCAACACCAAGACTCTCTCCAGATTGTTACCAGATCCTTGCCGTTATAAGGCCCCAAGAAAAGGCATTGCTTCCTATGGCAAGCTTCAGCCCCGATGCTGCAGAACGAAGCTCTTACCTTTTAATTGTCATCCGACACGATCCCCCCACATATGCATGCCCAACACCAAATGGCGACCGCCACTCCTCTCCTGCAGCGACGAATATGACGATTAAATCACAATAGCAATCATATATCTAATGCACAAGTTAAAAAAGGAGCTGCAGTCTAGCTAAACTCACTCTACAGTACCTGAGTTAAATCTAGTAGCCCCGAGGCCAAAGGATCCTACACGAAAACTCGTAAGTTCGCGCTGAAGCCTATATCCGTTTCCCGGTTTTGCGCAAAGCGAATGGCTATTGCGGTTTCGTACTGCTACTTCCATTGCTGATCTCTTTGGCCCGTAGTATCCAACCTCGCATAATTCAAGTTTATCTTCAATACAATGCCAGGAAGCATCTAGGTTGGGCTGTCCTAAGGATCCTAACCTAGGCACCAAACTTATGCGTTGAAAGTGTAACTACATAAGCCTATAGTGAAAAATACAATGTAACAACACCCATATCCATGAAGTTAACGGTCAGACATACAATACAAAGTAAACCTCCAACATACAAAGACACTGATAAGAACTTAGTAATATACGGTAAGAGTCAAAGATAATAACACTGAAGCACTCCCTCACAAATCATCCATAGCAGCCAGCTTGAGAGTGAGCATAGGGGATTATAGTCGTCCGCCAACCATTCCCACTGACGGACTCTATCAAAATTATAATCCCTCATAGGATCTGCATCAGAAGACCAAGCAAGTATGCCAAATCCACCTGCCATACAAGTGAGAGAAGAAAAATAGCACAGTAATGATTCCCTCCAGGATGGGAGAAGAAAGTTGAAGCTGATGCTGCCCCCGTGCCCTTATCAAGGTTTCGCACCCTAAAATCAAACATGCAACATCACTTAAACAAAACGAGCACTAGTAGAAAAAACATCAAAAGCTGGGGTTTTTAACCCCAGCTTTTGAGCTTGCAGCTTTTGTCAAAAGCTGGGGTTAAATAGGTTAAAATAACCCCAGCTTTTGACTTCACAAAACCTGGGGTTTTTAGCTAAAAACCCCAGCTTTTATGAAGTCAAAAGCTGGGGTTTTAGCTAAAAACCCCAGCTTTTGACTGCTATATATTAAAAAAAATCAGCCCATGTTTTGTCTCTCATTAGAGACAAAACATGGGCTACGTTTTTTTGGTTATTTTCACATATACATATAAATATCAATTTTCATTAAAATTTGGTAAAAAATACAAATAAATGAGTATAAATTACACTCATTAAAAAAACTTGTATATATATTGACAAGGTAAAATATTAGAGTACATAAGAAATTTAATTCCTATCCCTAAGAATGTTTACAGAGCACATAACAGCAAAATTATTACAGAAAAATCATAGTTCCTATCCCTAAGAATGTTTTTAAAAAGCTCATACTAATAGCAAAGCCAGAAGTCCCACCAACTGATCTCGTAAGTTGTTCAATATTCATTTGTTAATCAACCAAATGCAACCTTCTAAAGAATAAAGATGTATGATCCAAAGAGGCAGTAAGCTGTTTCGCTTAATCGAAGCAAAATACTATTACATATTTAGAAACCAACATCTACAATGGGTATATGTATTGGCAGACCGACCTTGCTTATGAGTTTGACAGAAAACTGGTTCAAGAACGATACTGTGGGAGCTCTCTGCAAGTTGGACAGTACCACTTTCCTTTAAATCTTGTTTTAGGTGTCAGTCCAACACAAGCATAATGGAACCATTCTCCTCCTTGACATCGAGGAATAATCAGCTAAAAAACAAGTCATAATAGATGAAATAATTGCCAAAGCACGATAGAGTGCGAGAATAATAAGATCCTAATTCAGGTGACAATTCCACTGAAAGACACCAGACAAATAATTGCCTCTGTACATCAGTTATTTAAACAAGTAAAAGATCCACAGCAGAGCTAGCAGGAAACTAATCAGCAAATTTCAGATTTGAATCAACATTCAACCAAAATCAGATTATATTGTACTGTATAAGAAATTCGTGTGGACTTATGATTTAATGACCCTCCATTATGCATTGAGATCAAACATGTTTACAAAGTTGCATTATGCATCCACAAAAGACCTAGATGCTAGTCAGCTTACATACTAAGCTTTTAACAACTGGTGAAAAGGCCTAAAACTAAAGTAAATTCGGATCGTGAGGACAGAAGTATGAAATAAGWGATGGAAATTATGTGACATAAATTAGTCAGCTAGGGAAAATGTAAAATTCGTAACACAGATGCACAGAATAAACAAAGAAGGTTAAATCTCATAACTGCCTATTAGGGAATCATATGCTAAGTTACTTGGACAATTCCATTGAACAAGACTGAAGGACAATTAAAATACAACAATGACCACAACAGAGTGAAGGGACTCTAACAAATATACTCCATAATAAAGTTTCACTATCATATGCACATTCAATCTACTAAAATGAGATTATACAGTACTCAAAAACRGCAACCTAACAACAACAGTGAAAAATCCTAGCATATGCAATAACAATTGTAACTTCTTTTAGTAGCAAAACATAATTTCACCCTAAATCTAGGCCAATTTAGCTTATTTATACTGATTCAAACTAATATTATCTGGTTTAAACTTATTTATTGACAKTCAATTAATCAAGACTACTGACATAGATTTACAAAGTTGGACTACTGACATAAATCTAACTTTTCTTCATATGCCATTATGACAAGAGACAAACCACAACAATAAA
>SNQN01000638.1:102342-123341 GCA_008642245.1 Bassia scoparia
GTGTTTATCTCCTTTAGTTATTACTTATGTCCATGTTTAATTTGGTTGTATGATTTCCATGATATGCTACTAATGGCCATGTTTGGATGTTGATTTGCAGCTTTTTGGTGTGAACTATTGGGTATCAAGTTGGGTCTTTTGTCGTTTTTACGTCTCAAGAATGGTATCAAGTTGGGCCTTTTGTTTTTGCGTCCTCTGTAGTATGATATGATTTTTTTTTTTTGTAAAAACTTTCTCAAGAACGTGGTAGGATACTTGTAATTTTGGTAGCATGAAGGATATTGTATTTTTTTTGTAAATATTGTTTTCAATTAATTTGAATTTGGATTGTAGTCATGGTGCTTGGGGCACAATAAAAATTCTACTTTGTTGTACATTTTATTGGGAATATGGAATCCATATTCCCAATAAAATGTTTTTTTAAAGTAAACAAATCAAAGAGACCGGTTATTGTTATTAACTGATTTCTTAGATACCAATCAAAGAGACCAGTTATTCAATRAGAACCGGTCTCTTTGGTGATGGTCAAAGAGAGCAGTTTTAGCATGACACCGGTCTCTTTGACTGATTTAAGAGATCGCAATAAATAACCGGTCTCTTTACCTAAGAGCTCTGTCACCTTGAGACTGGTTGTTTTGCTGTCTCTTTGACCTTTTTCAACTAGTCTCCTACACTTTTTTTGTAGTAGTGAGACTGCAAATTTGAGTAAGAATTGAGAATTCTAGGAAAAAATTAAGAAAAATTTGAAGCTTTATCACTACTCTCTAATAGAGATTGAAGAAGATGAAGTTGAAGAAAAAAGAAATCTGAAAATTCTATTCTAAAATGCTACTTAAAAAAAAGACTCCTTCCTTAGTMTCTCTCTCCTCAATCTCTATATATAAAGCCCTAAATACAAGCTCTCATAATTACAAGTTTTCCATTACTAAATGTGACATGTGCGTAAAAACTCCTCCAAGTCAAGACAACAAGGTCAAAGTCAACGAGCAACGGCTGCCACGTAGGCACGTGCAGGGGCGCGTGCGGACGCGCGTGTGCACAGGGGAGGCGCGTGAAAGGGCGCAGACGACCCAAACCACGCGCAAACGCTCCAAAAACCTTTTTGAAAAGGCTACAGGCGTGTGAGGAGGCGCGTGCGGGGGCGCGGAAATGCCTGGGATGCACGTACGCTCAAAAAAAGTTTTGGAAAGTTGGGGTGGCTATGCAGGCGCGTGCCACCACGCGCGGGCAGAGGCGTGTGCAACACCTCCACGCGCGTGCGGACGCGCGGACGACGCTGGGAGGCGCATACGCTCGAAAAGCCTTTTGGAAGGAGGGGGTGACCCTGCAGGCGCATGCCATGCACCCGCGAGCAACACCTCGATGCGTGTGCAAAACTCTAGCTGAATTGCTCAACTTCGAACGGCCATAACTTCTTGCTCGGTGATCAAATTGCAGCTTGTAATATACTGTTGGAATGCTCTCGAAGTCTACTTTCCAATGCAAAAAGTTTCATCTACAAATTCAAAGCATACAAAAAGATATGGCTCGAAGAAGGTGTTAGAMAAAACGTTCAAGTGCCTTAAAGGCTCAACCTAAGCAACCACAACCAAACCAACAAATAAGAAGCTAATTAAGGCCTAAAACTAGCATGTGCACATCTAGGAAACTTGAAAATCACTCACAAAGCTTGCAAATGAGTGTACAAAAATAGAAAACAAGAGAAAACTAAAGAAAAACCTATAAAAACCACAAAAAACCAACAAAGCTTTGCAAAACTAAACAAAGTGGAAATCTAACCAAAAGGTTAGTGAAATGACATCGAAAACACACATATTGGCCAAAATAAGGAAGAAATAAGTTCCTAAATGTGACCATTTTTGGCACTTATCAATAATCAATTTACCACTAAAATTAAAACTATTAGAAGCGACAATGCACCTGAGTTATGCAAAGGGAAAATGAAATTTTTTTTATGCTCAACATGATGCTTTGTATCAGACTTCTTGTACACAAACACCTCAGCAAAATGGTGTAGTAGAAAGGAAGCATAAGCACTTGCTTGAAATTGCAAGAGCCTTGTACTTCCAGTCTAATGTACCAATCAAATAATGGGGTGAGTTTGTAATGTGTGCTGCACATCTGATTAATAGAATGCCTTTGTCCTGCCTTTCATATGCTACTCCTTATGYAAAACTCTTTGCACAAAAACCTGATATTTCTCAATTGAAAGTGTTTGGTTGTCTTTGCTATAATTCTACTCTCTAGCAAAATAGGCATAAATTTGCTCCTAGAGCAGATCCTTGTGTGTTCCTAGGTTATCCTAGCACACAAAAGGGTTATAAACTCTTAAACCTCACTAACAATAGAATACATATTTCAAGAGATGTAAAGTTTTATGAAAAGCATTTTCCCTTCCAGTTTAGTGGCAAGCAAACTCCCAGAGATCCTTTTAAAATATTTCTTCCTATTACTACACCAATTCAAATTTTTTATGATGATTTTCACCCCACTTGAGCTATTTCTCTACTTCAACACACTCCTGCTAATATTGATAATGACATTCCTGTTAGCACAAATTCTATTCTACATCGTTTACTAATGAGATTGCTTCTGAGAATGAAAGTGATGTTTAGGATATTTCTGAAACCATACAAGCTCAACTTGAGCCTAGGAGGTCCACTAGAGTTACACATGCTCCAACCTGGACTAAAGACTATGTTTGTGGTACTGCCATGATTTCAAATGAGAATTCCTATCTTACTGACTGTGATTTATCACAGTCTACATTAACTTGTTTGTTGTCACATAGTACAGATATGGTTGTACCTAACACCTATGAAAAAGCAGCAGAGGATCCAAAATGGATTCATGCCATGCAACAGGAGATTGTAGCTCTCATTCTGAATTAAACACGGGAGTTGGTGGATCTACCTAAAGGAAATAAAGAAAGCTATTGGTAAAAAGTGGGTGTACATGATCAAACTTACATCTGATGGTAGTCTGGAAAGATACAAAGTCAGACTTGTGGCAAAGGGTTARAATTAGAAGTAGGGCATTAATTATCAAGAAACTTTCTCTCCTGTAATTAAAATGAGTATAGTCAGGTGTTTGATCTCTATTGGAGTATCATAGGGTTGGAAAGTTTTTCAAATGGATGTAAATAATGTTTTTCTACATGGAGACCTACTTTAGGAAGTGTATATGAGGGGTCCGAAAGGATTTCACAATCCAGAAGGGAAGGTGTGTCAACTAAAGAAGTCCTTCTATGGGTTAAAGCAAGCAACCTGACAATGGTTCTCAAAGCTACAAGAGGAACTTTTATCTTAGGGATTTGTTCAGTCCAAAAATGATTATAGTCTCTTTTTAAGCAAATTGGGGACAAGTTTTACAACTGCAGCTATATATGTGGATSATGTTCTATTAACTTTCAATGACCTAGATGCCATTGAATTGTTCACTTGAAGAACTATCTGCACAAAAGGTTTCAGATCAAAGATCTGGGGATCCTGAGTTACTTTCTAGGAATTAAAGTTACTTACAATAGTAAAGGAACAAGTTAGTCAGAGCATAAGTTTTGCAAAGAACTTCTATCCTGCTCCAAGTTAGACTCAGCCGAAACAACAGTTACACCACTTCCTATAAATTTAAAGCTTATAGCAGATCAAGGAGAGCTCTATTATGATCCTGAGTACTACAGAAGGATGGTGGGAAAGCTTAATTTTCTCACTCACACTAGACCAGACATAGCATATACTGTACAACATTTGCGCCAGTTCATGCAAACACCAAGACAACCTCACATTGATGCCTTACATCACACATTGAAATATTTGCAAGGCACAGTCTCCAAAGGCATTCTTCTGAATGGTTCTAACAGTCTTAAGTTACAAGCATACTCTGATTRTGACTCGGGAGCTTGTGTTAATAGRAGAAGGAGTATTACAGGCTATGTCATCTTGCTTGGAAACTCTCCAGCGAGCTTGAAATKAAAAAAGCAGCCTATTGTCTCTAAGTCCTCTAGTGAAGTAGAGTATAGGGCTATGTCTTCTGCTGCTTCTGAGATAACCRGGCTTGTTAGACTGTTGGAAGAACTAAACCTGGATCATCTCAAACCTGTGCAACTCTTATGTGACAATCAAAGTGCCATCCATATAGCCAAAAATCCCATTTTCCATGAAAGAACCAAGCATATTAAAATAYACTGTCATTTTACCAGAGATAAGGTGATTAAGGGTCTAATTCAGTTAACTTATTTACCTACTTCTTCACAGCTAGCATACATGTTTACCCAAATTCTTCCTTCTGAGCAATTTAATAGATTACTTGGCAAACTTGGCATGAAAGATACCATGTTGTAGACACCTAAATGTGTCTCCCCAAATGAGTAACCGATGATGAAAACATACCCGTTTCGTGAATCGATTTGATCTGAAAGCGTAGCTGAACTCGTAAAAAGATCGAAATATGTGAAGTCATGCTCAAAATCATGAGGCAAAGGTCAAATAAGAGGCAAAAAATTATTTTTTATTCTGTTATTTATTTTCTATTTAATTTTAGGATTTTTTAAAATAATTATATTGGTGTTGTAGGGCTTGCCCCGCCTTAGGGGGGTTGACTCAGCTTTAGTGTCATGGAATGAGCCATGGAATCCGCATGTGATGCGTTGGGGTGTGTTGTCGAATTGAGGGGATCGCCACCGTGCCTATATAGGTTATTCACGGACGCCGCAAACATTGGTGCCAATAGTGGCCCACAAATAGGTCCAGTAACCAAAGTGTGGTTCGGGGACATGTACAGATTGAATCAGTAACCCAATCCGCCCGCATGTAGCGGCCTCTACTCGGTCTCATTGTGTTCCATAAGTCATAACAATTTAATTCAAAGAGCTATTGAATTGATCTTGAAAGCGCACTAACCTAATATTACTAGGGGTGCTATTATGACAAACAATGACTTCTACCATGGATAAGCGATCATTTGATTGTTAGTCAATATTAATAAGGTGCCTATAAAAATGGTCGTCCATGATTATCTGACTTTAATGTGGTACGCATAATTTCCGGTCTTGTTTAAGCAATATATACAAGTGTGATAGAATATGTACAAACAAACATGAAAACAAAGGTTAGTAAGCATAATATGTATATGTATATCCTTCTCACCTTGTCTCTGCAAATACACAAATCGTTAAAGTAAAAACTAAAAAGAGACGTCCTTCGATCGAATTGCTAATCAAACAAAGAAACATGTTAGTATGACAATAACGTATGCATAATGACAAATTGTGACAAGATGATGATAAATGATTTGAAAACGTTAATGACAATTTACATATTACATGAGATGATTCAAGAGTTGTTTCTACATTGTGTTAATTGAATGAAACTCGCAATAATAATAGTTAAATAAAAGTGACAAAAAGAATTAAGAAGAGTAAAAAAATGTTTTAGGTGAGTAATCTCAGAGTTATACCTTGATTTCGCTCGTTGAATCGAAACAGATCGATGCTTAGAACTCAAGAACGTAAGATTTAGGGTGGAGAGAGAGTGTATGAGAGCGTGAAGAGAAGGAATACGCAATAGGGACGGAGAGAATTGAATAGACGTGTTCAGTTGAAAAATCGTGCTCTTTTCGGAATGAGCAAGGCACGTATTTATAGGCGCGAGAGGCACGAGGAGGGAAAAACCCTGCGTATATACGCAGGAGGCACTGTATTACCTAAGCCTCTGCGTATATATTTTTCCAAAAACGAGAGTTTTTGATTCCTCTGATTTTATTCCGTGATTTGCCTTGATTCGACGCACCTAGACACCCTTGCTCTCCAAGCAAGAGTCTACTAGAGTCTAGAAGGTTCCACGATATTCGGAGTTATTTTTGTGTATAAAAACTTATTAAAAATCATAGAAAAATATAGAAAATCAGAAAAATAATCTAAAAATACTGGTGAGCTCATGAATTATGGAGATCACCAAATAAATATTTTAAAAAATCCTAAAATAGAAATAACTAAAAGAAAAAAAAATATTTTTGCCCCCTCTTGTTTGTCCTTTGCTCCAAGTATTCCGAGTATGGCTTACTATTTCCAACTTTTGTGAGTTCAAAGCATCTTTTCTGAGTCGAAACAATCACGAGACGCAGTATGTTCATCACGGTTACTCATTCGGGGAACACTTTTAGTGTCTACAGTGATCTTCATAATTTCTGAGTTCACCAGTATTTTAGATTATTTCCGATTTTCTATAATTTCTATGATATTTACAATATTTACAAAAAATCAAAATACACAAAAAAATACATAAAAATCAAAAAATACTTAAAAATAAAAAAAATTCTCAAATGTTCTAGAACCCCCTAGACCGTATTTCTTGCGAAAGGGGGTCTAGTTCCCAATCCGAGAAGAATCAAGAAGAATCGGATTTATAAGTAGGAAATAATCGGCGTTATACGCTCTGAGAGCGTATACGCTAGACATATATACGCTCTGAGAAGCGTATATACGCTAGAGCATATATACGCTCCTCCGTAGCGTATATACGCTCGTTTTTGGTTTTTATGCCTATAAATACCCTCTTTTCCTCATTTTTGAGAAGACACACTCTACGAGGATACGACATACATCGCAAGCTTCACATACTCTCTCGCTTTCTCACTTACACTCTCTTGCCACTAAAAACACAAAAATCGAGTTCTAGCATTCTTTTTGAATCAAATCGACGAGCGAAATCAAGGTTAACTCTGAGGTTACTCTCCCAAAACCTTCATTCGCATCTTTTAATTTGATTAATAACTATTACGAGTTTCAGTTAAACTAATAAAATGTAGAAACCTACCTTCAATTGTTGCATGTAAATACGTAGGATTAATCTTCTCATTTTCGTTTTTATCAATGTCATTTTCATTTTCGTCATTCCTTATTATTATCTTCAATACTAAATGTGTTTATTATATTCATTATATTCTAACGATTTGTTGTTTGCAGTGACAAGGTAAGATGATGTATATAAGATAATAGTAATATATATAATATATATAATATATATATATATATATATATATATAATATATATATATAATATATATATATATATATATATATATATTATAGGACTTGCTAGAATAAGAAATGAGAAATAAGAAAATAACTTGCAAGTGACACATGCCCCACTTCTCACTTTTTAAAAGCAAATATTTCCCACTCTATATACTTTCTACTTTATGGTGACACATGGCAACTTTCAATTAGTTTCTCATATTCTCATTCTCATTCTAGCAAGCTATATATATATATATATTATATATATATATATATATATATAATATATATATTATATATATATATATATGATATATAATAATATAATAATATATATAATATATATATACTATATATATACATATATTATATATATGTATATATATATATATTATTCTGTATATAGTTATTATTCTAATATATTCCCTACTGTCAGCAATCCCCAATGCTGCTCTCAATCAATCAGAGCCTCATGACATACTTCAGCCAATAGCATTTTAGCATTCAAGATTATATTACTATATATTTCAGTGCACCTAATGATTATGTATTCATTCATCATTGTAGATACCTACATTTATCCTAGCCCAAGACAGCCAATGAATAGACACCCCTCGCAACAACACAAGTCAAATCGAGAGAGCTAGGACCTTGACAGGCCCCAAAAAGGCATATTCTCTACCACGACACCCTCTTCCAGGTACTTAGCACCTCAAAAAGAAAGTTTTAATTTTCAAATAATTGTATCTTATTTTTATACATTTTTCTAGAATTTTCAAGATTTTTCTGAATTTTTCAAAGCATTTTTGCGTTTTTTCGGAGTTTCCGACAATTTAATTAATTTTGCAATAATTAATTAAATTACCAAAACTCCAAAATTCACGAAATTTTAAATGAAAATACAATATTTCACAAGGAATTTTACCATAATTGTTCATAATTTTTGATTTATGTTTATTATTTACGAATTTCTTAAGCAAAAATGCCAAAATCGAGCAAAGCAGGCCATCCCGAGATATTTTACCTCGAGACAAGCGTCCCGAGGAAGCCAAATATACCGATAATCGCAATAAAATCAACTGCAATCATATAAAATCAAGATTWTATTTTATARGATTTTATCTCGATTTTATTTCAATACGATCTCACTATTTAAGTCAAGGCGAATCCACCAAAATTGAGTAAGTATTGGGCGCAATTGTGCCCAACTTTGGGCGTAATTACACCCAAGACTTACCCCTTTTTGGCCGATTTTGACCCTTGTCTATAAATAAGAGACCCCCTCATTCATTTTAGGAATCTTTTGGATTGATTTACTCTCTCTCACAACAAGAATATATGCTATTACCGACCGTCTAAAACAAATCAAAAACGGTRGGTAAAAATGCGAAAGCGGTCGYTAAAGGATTTATCAACTYTCAATGGTCGGTAAGTGGCGGTCGGCAACACATTGGACGGTAATTAAGTWATTGGCAACTGTTTAACGGTCGGTAAAATTTTACCGACCGTCGAAAAAGCGTCACCGACAGTTAGCGGTCAGTAATTACCGACCGTTTGATGGTCGGTAAAATGGAGTTAAAAAATAAAAAAAGGTAAGAAACCAGCATATGCAAGGTGGTTTCTATTATTCCACACCTCGGGAATAATATTTTGTATAAAGAAACCAGCATATTCAACTTCTATATACAAATTGCAATTAATACAAAGCTTAAATTAGAAGAAAAAATTTGTAAAAGGAATTATTTATTCATCTCCAATATTCTATACAAGGAATAAATCCATATTAAAAAAAATATTTTAAACAAAAAAACCCTAGAACTAGAATATTCACACTTACTAAAAAACTTAAACAACTTCAAGCTTGAATCTTGTTCTTCAACCTTGAATCTTCATACCTTCTCACTACAAATAAGGAATTTTTTTTTTTAAAAAAACAAGATTAGAATACAAAATCAGAATAAAACTAGTAAAATAAACAAAACCAAATTTTTATAATGAAAACAAATTATCAGAATAAAACCAGTAAAATAAACAAAACCAACTTTTCTTTTTTTAAAAAAAGTATGAGGTTCAATAGGATTAATAAGTAATTGAAAAGAAAAAAAATATGAGATTGAATAGATCGAAAATTTTAAAATATAAAACAATTGAAAAAAATATCTAAAACAAAAATAAAACTGAAAACAGAAAAATGAAATCAGATCTAAAACATGAATCAAAACCAAAAATTTAAACTACAACAGAAATAATAAAAAAAAGAACAAGGAAACAACTAATTATCATACAAACCTAGATCTAAAAAAACTGAGGTGGCTCGACGAGGTAACGCGGCAGTTGGGTGCCCTTGGGCGGCGAGGTGGCGCGATGGTTGGGGCGGCCTTGGGCGGCGAGCTGGCGCGGCGGTTTGGGCAGCATTGGGCGTTGAGGTGGCTCGACGGTTGGGGCGGCATTGGGCGTTGAGGAGGCGACAGCATGGAGCTGTGAGGTAGCGCGGCAGTGGCCGGTTGGAAGCAAATGAAAAATGGAAAATAAAAACTAAATGAGAATGAGGGAGGAGATAGAAAGAAGAAGGAAACATTGAAAGATAAAGAAAAGAGTATAAGGAATGAGAAAGAGAGTAAATGGGGGCAATGACAAATAAAGAGTGATATGGACGCACAAAAAAAAAATGTGAGGAGACAAGGAATGAGAGGTACTAGGCCCAATGTATACATCATTTATTTAAGAAATTTGGTTTTACCACCGCTAGTCGGTCGTAAATAAAATTTTAAAATAAAAAATATTTTAAGGAATACCGACCCTTATAACGGTCGTAATTGTTATAACGACCATTTAGCGGTCGATAAAATCAATTTTAAAAAAAATTAAATTTAGCAATTATTGACCGATAACGGCCGGTAAATATCGAAAACAGTCGGTAAGTATAGAACCGTACTTACAACCGCTCGGTAATTTTTTTTAAAACGGTCGGTAAATTTCGTCCATTAAAAACAGTCGGTAATTCGTCCTTTACCGATCGTTTTGGTGGCAGTCGGTAATATCGTCGCTAAAAGCACAAATTCTTGTTGTGTCTCCCTCTCTTGTCCGACTCTCTCTCACTCTCATACTCTCTCACAAATACATTCAAACGCATTCAAATACTCTTTTGCATGATATCTAGGAGGTTTTCAAGGGTTCTAAGCTCGACAAGGGTTCTTGAGGGTCCGAGTAACATCCCTTGGTCTTCGACATTCGTGTTGCGAGGTAGGTTTGAGGCCAACGCTCAATTCTAAACCCCTTTTACATGCTTGTTAGAGATTCGACTTCTATGTTAATTTGCATGTAAGATTGACTAATAACAATTCGGCGATTCAAATAAAAGCAACCTTAAGGCATTAATTTCAATTCCTCGTACGAGTGCTTGCATGCTTGTCTCACACCTCAATATGCTTTAACAAAGACTTGCGAATTCCGTGTTTCATGCCTAATAACATAACTATGGACAATCGACATTAGGCTCCTGGAATACAGAATTACACACATGCCACAACAAACTAGTCACTATTTGCATAGTATTCTATTAAACAACCCCGCTTAGTAACTTTGCATGCTTAGGGTTAAAATGGAAATCTGTTGTTGTGTGACTTCCGGACAATGACACTCGCAATACGACTGAGTAAGGCACTAGAACACAGGGGTGCTGTGCACTACTCACCCTTACCCTTGTCCTCTAATCCAGACCTTGGTGCACTACCAATACATGGAGTCCTTCGTCTTGCTTATGCAATTATAGGCAAGGCTTAAAACGGGTCGCAGCTTCCCAAAAGAAGTGCAGTGGTGACTTCCTTACCATATCGTGTATAAACAAACAACTCCAAAACATTCTCGCAATATGCAAAGCAAGAATCAATTCTAGCAAACAAACTAAGCCGCCCTTAAATGTACCCCCGGAGTAAGGGTCCAGACCCAGTCCGGCACGGTGACATCCTGGGCGCCCGCACATTTTTCTAGCGACTTCACTGGGAGATTCACTAAAGCTATACCTAGTGATGTGTGGGCAATACTCGAATTATTATGCGATTTCGACGTCCTTAAGACGACATTGTGTTTAGGCATCCTGCAATACACGGAACTTAGGTCGTTGGCACTGAGTTTTCGTTTTCTAGGTTATCAAGGGGTCTAAATGTTCGACAAGGGTTCCTAGCTAAGGGTTTGAAGCTACGTCCTWGGTTTTTGACATCGTGTTGCGAGGTTGGTTTGAGGCCAACGTCTCAATTCTAAACCCTTTTTTGCATGCTTGTTTAGTAATTCGACTCTCTATGTAATTTACATGTAATATTGATAAACAAACAATTCGAKAATTTAAATTAAAACCAACCTTAATGCATAACCATAAATTCCTCGTACGAGTGCTTGCATGCTTGTCTCAAAATTGTAATATGCTTTAACAAAGACTTGCCAATTTCGTGTTTCTCGCCTAATAAGATAATTATGGACAACCGACATTAGGCTCCTAGAATACGGAATTAACAAAACATGCCACAAAAAATTAGACACTATTTACATAGTATTCTGTTAAACAACCCGCCTAGTAATTTTGCATGCTTAAAGTTTAAAATGAAAAACTGTTTGTTGTTATCTTTCGGACAATGAACTCGCAATAACTGAGTAGAGGCCGCTAGATGCGGGGGGAAGAGGGGGTGRTGTGCACTACRTCACCCTTACCCTTGTCCCTTAATTCAGACCTTAGTTGCACTACTAGACATTGAGTCCTTCGCCTTGCGTTATGCAATTATAGGCAAGTCTTAAAATGGGTTCAGCAGCTTCCCAAAATAAGTATGGTGGCGTCTTCCTTGACTCATTACGATTATAAACACACAACTCCAGGTATAATCACAATATGCAAAAGCAAGAATTCAATTCTAGCAAACAAACCGAGCCGCCCTTAAATTGTACCCCCCGGAGTAGAGGGACCGGTCCTAGTCCGACCCGATGACGCCCCGATGCCCGTACAATTTTCTAGCTARTTCATTGGGAAGTTCACTAAAGCTATTACGTTTAGTGATGTTTGGGAAATACTTGAATTGTTATGCGATTTAAGCGTCCTTAAGACGACATTGTGTTTAGGCATCCAACATTACACGGAACTTAGGTTGTTGGCACTGACTTTCCGTTCTCTAGGCATCAAGTCTCATATAAGTGTGTTCAACACTTGAGACAAGACCCGGGGGGCTCGCTTAAGATTGGCGCTGGTGCACTACCTATGTAACCAACCCTTAAGCTAGATGCCCATCCACACCATGACGCGCGACTACGTGCCCTACAAAGCTGTAATGATTTAGACCTCCTTTGATCGTCACAGCGGGCTGGATATGTTAAGGATTGTTCCGAGCCTAGTCATTAGACTTTAGGTGGCTGGACTTTTGTTTTTCTTTTGCATGTAGGGTTCATGCTAGCGTGACAACGTGCTACGTGTTATTAGACTAAGGACCCTAGCTTTGCATACATCACAAACAAGTCATTAAGTCATGTAATAGTCCTCATATAACAAGGTAATCATTAGTTAGGCGTCGTAATTCATTTGGACGACTTCTCTTCTCTGACTCTCGACTCTTTGGGCGATTCTCTCTCTCTCTCTCTCTCTCTATGACAGGTAGGTATCTCCTCTCATTAGCATGCAAAAGCAAAATCAAATGTTAGGTTTGGGAACCCATCAGATTGGGTCCCAAACATCACCAACTAGTTCTACTTATTTGTCCTTCCTGACCCAGGACCACTTAATATGTTTACTTGTCTTGCTTTTGCTTCTCCTCTTATAATCATTCATCAATTTTTGTCCACCCTTTACCACAAGAAATTACCACACATTGCATATCTTTGGCCAAACAGCATACTTCCTTTCTGTATTCCTAAACCCATTAGCTGTCTCTCGTGACCACTGGAATTGTCCTACCTAGTAGTATACCCAGACCGTATGACTTTAGTTTTTTTTTTTCCCTGAAAACACTATATGATCTAGATTGCTACGGGTTAGTCAGTAGTTTGTCAACATGATTTTGACTCTTTTCAAGCTCTTTGTCTCTGGTTTCAAGCATTTTCAATAAAGCACATTTCGTTCATTCCATAGACTTAAAATCAATTTTCAATCTTTCAAATCATTTTTTAAGGCTTAAACCAAGACTCATTATTCACATTAGCAGAACTGAGCCGCTTACCCTTTTTCAACTCATGAAACAAAACTAGATCACATATTTAGTCTTCATACTCATCAATCATTTGACTTAACTTCTGGATCAGGATGAGTAGGGGGGAACAGTAAGAAGTTGTACTTTGATCGTTAAACAAATACACTATGAAATTCCTAACATCATGAATAACAAGTTGAAAGCTTGCAATAGGTTAGGTTTGCTAAGATTCTTTTCCCTTTCCTTAGCGCAGCAAAGTTGATGGATCCTGTTGGATTTTGACCTTAAAACAAACCCATGGACAAAGTTAACCACCACCATTTCATCATCGGAAAAAATCATTTTGATGGAAGTTGTGACTTGAACTTTCCAATTCACTTAACACTGGTCTAATGCTACTTTATAATTCAGTTTTTCATCTTTAATTGCATATAAACATCACTGTAAGTGATCACAACTGCACTAGCAATTCAATTCTTCTGTTTTTCTTAAGTTTCTTTACCCTCTTATAATGCAGTACTTAAAGCGCAAGATCTCATCAAGCCACAGTTTCTTAACATTAGCATATTTATCTCTATCATAATATACATATCTTCACGAATTTAGAGTAGCTACCGCGTTGCTGAACTGGGGGTCTCCTGTTTTGGCCATGAGACATCTGTTTGCTACTGTCTCAAATGGGTTGGGAAACTGTTTCAAGTAAGCAGTCTTACAACTTGTCTACTAATGAGTCTTCCTTCCTCGTCTGAATCAGACTTTTGAGTTGCCCCACCAGAAGAAACCAGGCTGCTTTGAACGCTTGTTTTCTCGTGCTTCATGCTTTGCCTATCCGTCCACTTGGAAGTTTTTGATGAGAGTCCAACTTCTCCACACTAAAACCAACCCACATAAGAAAGAGTTAGTCTTACAAGAATTTTTATTCCTTTATAATTTTCTCTGTTCTGAATGCTTCTCGAACGTTTGGCCCGTCTGGCAAATATCTTCTTCTTCAATCTTCATCAACTGTTCCCTTCAATGACAATTGCCTTTATGTTCCCTGTTGTTTGAAATCAACAACATCTCATGTGTCCATGAGGAACCATAACTGTTCTAATGTGATAACAGTTAAATCTTTTGCCTCATGATGCTACAGTCACCTTGCGATCCAGCACCTGTAGGCTTCTAAGCATCTTCCTTACTAGTCTCGCGAGTAAAGTTCTTACAAGTGATTTTAGATTATTTACTATAGTCATGAAGGTCCAAACAATTCATTAATTTTCCGTTTTTGTTCATATTAAAAGCTTCATATTTGACATAATAAATTAATATTAGAACGTTTTAGCTCACAGGTACCCTGCATATGCAAAGTTCTAGGGATCCCAATCTCCTTAGCTGAGCTGACATCTGAGATGGACAATGGCTTTAGCATCTTCTCCAGGTGTCATTAGTATGTGCTTATTTATTCCACTTTCTTTCTTCACATGAACCCACAACCTTTGATGAATATCTGCTTGACACGGCTGGACCATTCTTCACATCCCAACATTCATAGTCAATACCCATGATGATGTTCTGCCATTCTGTTCTTCCACCAGGCATAGTTTTGTCCATTAACTGGGGAGTTTGCTGTCGTACCAATTGCTTGCATCTCCACGAGTGCCTCATGTCAACTTCTCTAGGTGTTAACCTACAAGAAGCTTAGGTTGAACCAATGAAGGTTCTCGAAGGGACTCAAGAGGGGGTGACATTGAGTGTCCTCATTAAAAATTTTCGATTGTTACTGTTTTTAGTTTAGAGTACACAAGTTGGACAAGGTCCTCGCAGCAAATAAGTGTTAAACACTACGTAGAATTATATCGACAATAATATAATAAAGACACGCAGATTTAATGAGGTTCACCAACTTTGGGCTTTGTCTCCTACACTAGTTAACTTTTATTAATCTACTTCCGATATAACAAAGCAACTCTTACTCACACATAAAATTGTGCACCCCACCACTCAACCCAGTTTTCTAGATCGCACTTGAACTACAATCCACTCGCAACTGAACTCACAATTGCGTATCCCAATCACCACCCCTTCGTGGTGAGTTCAACACAATGCAAATCGTCTCAATTACTCCACCACTGAGTTTTCAAGAAGTGTATGGACGCTCAATTTCTTTGTAGCACTCATGTTATGATTGTTACTTGCTTGATTAGGCTTAGACCGTTTCTCTTTGTTCTTTCTTTTCAAAGATAAACCTTATTAAGAACTGGAAGAAGTGTGTTTCGTGAGTCTATATGCTTGATATTTTAGCCAAAGGCCTCAGCAATTACTAGTAGGATGACAACCCTGAGATATAGGAGATAAATAAAGATATATCTCTTCCCTATATTTTAGGAAGTCCATAAGATATTATTCCATACAAGATGATATAATATCTTATATGTTACTTTAATTGCATATCAGAGTATTTACCATATATCCAAACATATATTCTCACCTCATCAGTCTTTGAGTTTCCATAAAATCGTTTAAGGAAAAGAACTTTCCAAAAAATATTTTTAAGTAAACTTTCCAAAAATCTTTTCTGCTCGACAAGATGACATCCGCGTGTTGTCGAGAACAGTCTACAACTGGTTCTCCCAACTGGTTAGGGTCAAGTTCACCAAACTAACTTGCATTAGTTGCCCTCTCAACTCTAAGAGAGAAAAGTTCAAAGCCCATGCCATCAACCATAATACAAGCACTTAATTAACAATTCATCACTAATACAACAAGAGACTTATTCTAATCCTAGAACTAATCTTCAATTTCTTCAATTTCTCGAAGCTCCTTGCATCTCAATATAGTTGATCTTCTCGAGTCTTCCTAGTAGTGACTTTCTGCATTTCATTAGTTGGAATTTCTGATGCCAAACCACATGCAACTTTGCCACAATATAACCTTGATTAGCATTATGTCACTATCTTTCAAGCGACTAAGAACAGTATCTCAGGTGTACAGACCAGCTGAAATTCACCAACCATGTACTATGTTCTTGCAACTGTCTTGTCATCGCCTCAATTACTAGGGAACATCAACACAACTAATTGCTATTTTGTTTGTTTGCTAGTTGTGAATTAAAGCAATCATACGAAGGAAAAGAGGTAAAGCCAAAAAGGATTATATTATTAAACTCCAAAGAGAGTTACAGATAAGTTGTCTCTGAAGAGACTTTGATTACAAGGGAGAAGGGGGTTTACTAGCTCCTGACAAACTCAAGGAGGACACTCCCTAGGACTAGCTATCCAGGCTTCTAGCAACACTGGACCTCAGACTCAGTCTCAAATTTAGAATCCATCGAGCATTGGTCCTCACCCATGTGCACTGGATGACCTTGCCTCCTAGAGTGTTTTTCCCGACTTGTTGTTTCGAATGCATCTTCTTGAGAAAATTGTATGGATACTAGACCCCCTGCTTCTGAAAATAGAGTTCATCCTTTTGCGATCATGTCATGCACTATGTCTTGAGATTGTAGGCATTCTTCGCTTGAATTGGTCTTGCATTTTTCCGATACTGGCAAATCTTGTCAATATCCCCCCATTTGGCCCTTCATCTGAGAGGCGGATCGAAAGTTGGCCAATGGGAGAAGCTCAGTCCTGTCAGGTGACCAATAGTGGCTGTAGGTAACACCTGATGGATAAGCTCATGTCTCATTCAGCTGGTTTGATGGTGCCTTCGATCCCGACATTCACACTGATATTTAAGCGTCGCTTTCCACTTACCTTACCTTCCAAGAATTGCACTTTGGGAGAAGGTTTCGAAAGTGAACTTGCGGAATTTGATCATTTGTCACATTGCACATACCAGCTTTGCATTCCTCTGCTTGAGGAGGTCCAGCGTCTGCTTCAGAATTGGAGCAAACTATCGGCCTTATTCCCTACAAGTAGTCCTTGCCTTGTTGTCGCCCCTGATTTCCAAGAAAGGCATTAGCGCTTGAGCATGCTATGCAGGGCTCCCTAGGGATGCTCAGGGTTTCAGTTTTGTCTTCTCGAGTTAATCACCTTGGTCATAACTAGTCAGGCCTCGTGGAGTCAGCCGAGGTCAAGTTCGCCTTGGTGCCTTCTTCAGCCATTGGTGCAATGGTTTGTTGGAGTACTACTTGAGACCGTGGAACGACCCTGTGTCTACGAGCCTCAAACCGTTGGTGCCTACCCATTTGCACATGAACCAAAATTAAGTTCCATGTCGAATCAAGTTGTGATGCAATGCATGTCTTAGGGTGATCATTCCTTGCTCTTTGACTAACTCAAAAAAATGTAAAGTGCATGAACGTTCGGAAATTTGCTTTTCGCCTCTTATTTACATTTTTCACATTTTTTGTTTGTCATTATTTTTCGTTTTTTCCTTTTTGTTTTTTCTTTTGTAAAGGCGAAGTTCAAAGGTCCAGTCCGTTTACAATTGCATAACTCAAAAAAGACGAAACGCCTAAGATTCGTGTTTACAACCTGTACGGGCCCGGGGCTTCACCGGCCGGACTAGGTCCGGTCCCTTGCTCCGGGGGTACAATTTAAGGGCGCCTCAGGATTGTTTGATAGAATTGAATTCGGAATTTGCATTTGGATATGCTTGGAGTTGTGTGTTTATACTCGAAATGAGTAAAAGAAGTCGCCACCGCACTTCTTTTTGGAAGCTACGGAAACCGTTTTAAGCCTTGCCCTATAATTGCATAAAACAGGCGAAGGACTCCATGTCTTGTAGTGCAACTAAGTTTTGAATTAGGGGACAAGGTGGGTGAAGTAGTGCAAAACACCCCCCCCCCCCCCCCCCGCATCTAGCGACCTCTACACAGTTTGCGAGTTCATTGTCCGAAAGATAACAACAAAAGTTTTCGGTTTTAAACCTAAGCATGCAAATAACTAGCGGGTTGTTTAACTAAATACTATGTAAATAGTGGTCTATTTTGTGGCATGTGTTGTTAAGTCCGTATTCTAGGAGCCTAATGCCGATTGTCCATAATTATCTTATTATGCGTGAAACACGAAATTGGCAAGTCTTTGTTAAAGCATATA
The DNA here is from genome assembly GCA_008642245.1 of Bassia scoparia. NCBI lineage: Eukaryota > Viridiplantae > Streptophyta > Magnoliopsida > Caryophyllales > Amaranthaceae > Bassia > Bassia scoparia. The sequence continues at coordinate 120,540 of SNQN01000638.1, forward strand.
TAGTTTGAGACAAGCATGCAAGCACTGCTACGAGGAATTTAAGGGTTATGCATTAAGGTTGGTTTTTGATTTGAAATGTCAAATTGTTTTTAATCAATATTACATGCAATTACATAGAAAGTCCAATTTCTAAACAGCATGCAAAAGGGGGTTTAGAATGAGACTTGATCTCAAACCAACCTCGCAACACAATGTCGAAAACCATGGACGTAGCTTCGGACCTTAGCTAGGAACCCTTGTCGAACATTTAGAACCTTTGAAAACTCCTAGATCTGTTGCAAAAGAGTGCTTGAATAGTTTTATGTGTTTGAATGTGTTAAAGTGGTGTTGAATGTGTTTTTGAGAGAGAATAGAGTGAAAGAGGGTTGGACGAGGGAGAGAGAGAAAGAGAATCGCCCAAAGCCTCGAGAGTCGGAGAAGATAAGTCATGCAATTAATTATGGACTCCCATTCATAGGCAAGGTCGAATCGGCCAAAAAGGTAGTTTTGGCGTAATTGCGCCCTCACTCCTATATTTTAGCAGATTTTCCTTACCTCGAATAGCGTGATTGTGATGAAATAATATCGTAATATAATCGTATAAAAATATGTACGTTATTTTTACGATCACGACTGATATTATTGCGCTTTGCTATTGCGATACTGGATATTTAGTGGATTGCTTTACCTCGAATGGTGAGATCGTATGGAAATAAAATCGAGATAAAATCATATAAATATACGCGCGATTTCATATGATCTTAGCTGATTTTCTTGCGATGCTCGAGATATATGGCTTCCTCGGGAAGTTGTCCCGAGGAAATATCCCGAGATTGCCCGCTTTGCCGGTTTTGCTTTTTTGTTAAGAAATTCATAATATTAAACCATAAATCAAAATTACGGAAAAAATATGTTAAAATTCCTTGTGAAAAGTACTGCGCTGTGCTAAAATTTTGTGAATTGGATTTTTTTCATAATGAAGTAATTATCGTAAAATTAATTAATTTGCTGAAAATCGAAAATGCCAAAAGTGCTTAGAAAAATTCTAAAAAATTCTAGAATATTTTTTAAGAATAATTAAAATTATTTGAAAATTAAAACTTACTTTTTGAGGTGTTAAATACCTGAAAGAGGTGTTCGGTGCAAGGGAAATCTACCTTTTTTGGCCTGTCAAGGTCGTAGCCTTCTCGATTTGACTTGTGTGTTGCGAGGGGTGTATCATTGGTCTTTGGGCTAGGGAAAGATGGGTATCTACATACCACTTCGACATTACGACGCCTAAGGATGATTACCTTGCTATATGAGGACTGTCACATGACTTAAGACTTGTTTGTTATGTATGCAAAGCTAGGGTCCTTAGTCGAATAACACGTAGCACGTTGTCACGCTAGCATAAACCCTACAGCCAAAGAAAAACAAAAGTCCACCACCTAGAGTCAGTTGCTACGTTATCGAAAAGGTCAGTCGAAGTGTCCAAGAGGGTCCCATGACTAGGCTAGAAGCAATCCTTAACACATCCAGCCCGCTGTGATGATCAAAGGAGTCTAAATCATTACGGCTTTGTAGGCACATAGCCGCACGTCATGGTGTGGATGGGCTTCAAGCTTAAGCGGTGGTTCATAGCGTGTGCACCAAGCGCCAATCTTAAGCGCCCCTGGTCTTGTCTAATGTGTAGAACACACTTATATGATATGTGATGCCTAGAAAATGGAAACTATGCCAACGACCTAAGTTCTGTGTAATGCAGGATGCCTAAACACAATGTCATTCTAAGGACGCCGAAATCGCATAACAATTCGAGTATTGACCCACACATAACTAAAGGTAATAGCTTTAGGAACTCCCTAGTGAAGTCGCCAGAAAACTATATGAGCAACGAGTCGTCACCGGGCCGGACTGGGTCCGTCCCTCTTCTCCGGGGGTCAATTTAAGGGCACTTGGTTTGTTTGCTAGAATTGGAATTATTGCTTTTGCTTATTGCGATTATGCCTGGAGTTTATGTGTTTATAATCGAATGAGTAAGGAAGACGCCACAACCTTATTTTGGGAAGCTGCGAACCCATTTTAAGACTTGCCTATAATTGCTAAATCAAGGAGAATGATTCCATGTCTGATAGTTGCAACTAAGGACTGTTAGGGACAAGGGTAAGGGTGAAGTAGTGCACAGTACCCCCCCCCCCCCCCCCCCCCCCCCCCCCCCCCCCCCCCCCCCCCCCCCCCCCATCTAGTCGCCTCTTCTAGTTATTGGGAGTTCATTTTCTGAAAGATAAACAACAACAGTTTCTCGTGAAAAACCCTAAAACTGCAAAATTACTAGGCGGCTTGTTTGACAGAATACTATGCAAATAGTGTCTTTGTTGTTGGCATGTGTTGTTAATTCCGTATTCCAAAACTTAGGCGTGAAACACGAAATTTGCAGGTCTATGTTAAAGCATATTATAGTTTTGGACAAGCATGCAAGCACTCGTACGAGAATTTAAGGTTATGCCTTCAGTTTGCTTTTTTTTGATTGTCGAATTGTTTGTTAATCAATTATTACATGCAAGATTACATAAAAAGTCGAATTTCAAAACAAACATGCGAAAGGGGTTTAGAATGAGACGTTGGCTCCAAACCTACCTCGCAACACGATGTCGAAAACCAAGGACGTAGCTTTCGAACCCTTAGAACCCTTGTCAAAGTTTATAACCCTTGAAAACCTCCTATATCTGTTGCTTAAGACAGTTGCTTGAATATGTTTATGTGTTTGCATGTGTTTGAGTTGATGTTTGAATGTGTTTAAGAGAGATGAGAGTGAAAGAGGGTTGGACGAATGACAGAGAG